>JALLBE010000374.1:0-17441 GCA_036939795.1 Thalassiosira mediterranea
CCATTCCCATTCCCATTCCCATTCCCATTCCCATTCCCATTCCCATTCCCATTCCCATTCCTTGGAAAACTGCCAAGATTGCAATGGATGAACTTTCCAAGCTGACAACGAAGAAAGATAAACTGTAATACTGTATTACGTCAAGGAGTAAATTTTGATGTATCGTCGAGGGTGTGGCTTCGAAGAGGCGTATCGTGCATGGACAAAAGATAAGTACACCTACTCACCCGCCGTATTGCTGGAAGATCTCATCAAAGTCTGCATCCCATTATCTAAGAGGAAAATATCCGATCGTCCACCGGATGAACTGCCCCCCCCCCCCCCAACGGCTTACAAACGGGTACTTGGTACCAAATCGGCTGATCTGGAAGCTCTTGAGAGTTCATCATTGGATACAGAAGAAAAGAATCCAGGCTGAAATGTTTGATTGAAAGAGATAGGTGGGAGATTGAAGGAGATAGTGATCAATTATCTGAATTTGAAGAAGTGAGATGACCATTGAAAGTTTCAATGGTCATGTAACGAATGAAGAATGGGAACTTCAAAATGGAAATGTGTTTCGATATGGTCGAAGATGGCCAACCAGTATTGTTGTGGTGCACGGGTGTGATAACAAAGATAGTCAAAGATAGAGCAAAAAAGGATAAATATGTGTTGACTAGTTTTATCTGTGTGGAACCTTTCGTACACTTTAGAACCAAATTCTATTCATAGGAGTTGGTACGGATTTTCTTCCCAGCGCAACACCATGACATCATTGATGGCAATACAGCCAGCGCTTGGCTGAATTGCCTCGTATTTTTACACGCTCAGTGCTCGTAAAATATTGTTGTTATTTATTGCTTCAGAAGCAGAAGCACCAACAATCTGATAGTGCTATTCCATCGAAAAAACCATCGATCAACGGTCGATGATTGACGATCGACCATGACCACCTCTTCAATAGCGGCCCTCCCCTCGGCTCTACTTTCGGAGCCTATCGTGGCTGCGATACCTTGGTCGCAGCCGATCCATGGCGTCACATCGTGCAGTGCCTATAGACGACTTGGCTCAGATGGGGGGCGTCTTTTTCATTATTAAATACACTACTTTAGTTAGAGCACAGCAATAGCAGTCGTACCAACAAACAACGGCGAAGCCGCTGGTCGTAATCGCCATCAAGCAAAGTTGATTGTAAATGAACTAACTTAAACTTAAAATATCACAGTCAGCCACGACTGATAGTGGCGCCCTTATCTACCTTATGTATCTACAATTGTTGAAGCCGGTCTCGGCGAGTGTTGCCGAGCAACGGCAACGATAGCAATCAATGATCGTTTCGATGAATGAAGACCGTAGCAACCACAGTTCCGTTGACATCAAACGGTATGGCAATGGCAGTCCCAGGGTGACCTCGGGTGCCCTGGTACGTGGTTGAATTTTAATCCCTGCCCTGCGGTCGCTACGGCTGCCGGATGCTTTGTCGCGGATGGAGATCGATGCGGCACGTCCGATGCGTTTTGTGGTTGTGTTTCGCTTTTGTGCACATGTCAAATGCGTTTTGGTTTTGTGGTTTATGTTTGCGTTTCGCCATCAAGCTATCCACCTATTTTACATGTAGGTACATATGCACCTAAAGTGTACTGTTTTGTGATTTCTGCCTGGGGCTGAAACCACACTGGAACCATGCTAGCAAGTTGCAGGGGCAGCCTGATCACATGACGGAAAAGCCTGCTCGATGTGGTCGGTCCCCTAAATAACATACTATTGTACTTACACTTACACAGGTATTCTCTAGCCAACCTCACCACCTCCTCTAGAGAGGTACAATACCTAAGCATGTGTGGCGTTGGGAATAATCATGGGTACAACTACCCGGCCGCAAATGCACATTTCCACAGCTGGCACTGGTGACAGCTCACCACGCACACTCACACAATCGTTACTTTTGCCTCAGTCACATCGTTACCATCCAGACGAGTCGTGGGCAATAGATAAATTATACATACACTAATTGCTATGGTTACCTAGATTTATATGTATTTTCTCCTTTTTTATCTATTTACACATGCATCTATGTATTTCTTAATTATTCATTTCATAACAATATTATGACATACCTAATTTATCATCCTTTTTGTCCTGGACGACGAAATTTGCGACACCATCTCATCCCCGGCACGCAATTACATAATCCGAGGCTTCTGTCCTTCTGTCATTGCAAGTCATAGTGCGCTGTTCGCAATGCATGACAGACGCACTATGATCACAAGGTCACAGTTGACAGACCACAGTGCACAGCAGACAGCAAATAATCCTTGAGACCTGAGATAATCCACTTTCCGCTCCGCGACGAACGCCGAACGCCCCGCGCTAGCCCCGCTCTCGCTCGCCGCTCTCGATCACCGCCTCGTCGTGCGTCGCCTGTCGCCGTGCGTAGTTCGCCCCTCGCTCGCCCCCGTTCCGCTCGCTCCCTCATCATTATTTTGGGCGCCTTCAGTCTGCCAGGGTTCTCGGAGACAGCAAAGCTTGAGGTTGCAAGAAGTGTTTCCATCGCCGCTGGTATTGTACATCGAACTAATCCAGTCATCTGGTTCGATCCTGGATCTCGTCGATCCTGTCGTCTCGTGGCAGCCTGTTGCCCTCAGTTGATCGTCCACGATGCCTAACAACGCCAGCCCAACCCTGGTGCATCGCAAGATCGCCGTCTTGGGATTCCGAGCCGTGGGGAAAACGTCCCTCACAAACGCTTTCGTTAGCGGCACATTTTCGGACAATTATGATCCGACCATCGAGAACACGCACCACAAGACGATAAGGTTCAGAAAGGTTCATTTCGCGACGGATATTATTGATACCGCGGGCATGGTGAGCTAGATCTCGCTGCTGCGGTTTTCTTGCTCGTCATCCACAACCTCATATTTCTCACCATCATCGCGTGTGCACTCCAACTCTAGGATGAATATTCCTCCATATCACGTAACGCTAGCGTTGGAGTCCACGGATACGCCCTTGTCTTCTCCACCACATCCCGATCCTCCTTCGACAACGTCATGAAAATCAACGACGCCTTGCTCAACGCCCTGGGCGATGCCCCCGACGTCCCCCGTGTTTTGGTCGGGAGCATGAAAGATTTGTCGGAAGAAAGGGAAGTCACGCTCCAGCAGGCCCAGGGCCTCGCTGATAGCTGTAAAATACCCTATTTGGAATGCTCGTCCAAGACGGGGGAAAATGTCGCTGAGGTATTTCATATTCTGTTGAAAGAGATTGAGAAGGATGATGGTCTGTTGAATGAAAATGAGGAAGACAAATGTGTCATCCTCTAACAATGTGGTTGTGCAGTTGGAATTTACATAAAAAGGGCTGGGTTGCGATAGTGTGGGTAGCGAGTTTAGGAATGAAGAAGGTCATCTCAAACTCATATCAGAGAAGTTGATGCAAGTACATTTCATGAACATAGTAAGTAGGCATCTCTACTCTGAGGTATCGTCAGCCGTTAGGATCGAGCGACGAGAAATTTTGCAATGGGCTCTCCGTGAGGGCCTTGGTGGTCACGATGGTTGGGGGACGTGCTGGGTCTGGTTTTCGTGTTGGTGTGCTTTAACTTGTGAACGCATAATATAAGTTTGGAGTCAAGTGGTAACTGCGCTGATGAGAAGATGTATTACTAGGATACAGCAGCTTTGGTTTGGGATATCGTTTGCAATTGCGACTGCAGGGCCAGGGCCACGCAGATTGAGTGGGAGTCATCAACGAAGGAGATAATATTCATGAAGGAGATAAGATTTGATGATGATAATATTTTTGGAATACGATGAAAGTGTTTTGGTGGTCGTCGACACTGTAAGTTAAGTATCTACATGCGAAAGCATGGTCACCTTAGAGATAAGAATTGTACGCCGAGGCTCAACCGCACCGCATCACCCACTCTGCAGCCCAGCATGCGAGTCAGATTGAAAATCTGCGCAGCATCAGCGTAGCTAGCTGTCACCTTTAGCCAGTTGTGTCTCCAGACCACAAACTGTGACAGGGCCATCTCAAGATTGTCCTTTTTGTATATATGTTGCCTTCCCACTAACACACACCTCCACCAGATATCCCATAGAGATCATATTGCGTCTCCAAAGAAACCATATTCGTCTCCTTACATTCCCAGTGATTTCAGGCTCACTCCTTGATCAGGCACATTCACGCAGTACTGTTCTTCCGAGCGAAGGCAAGACACAATGGCCTCCAGGGCATTTGTGATAGCAAGATCAATGCCGTTTTCTCTAACAAAAAAGGTCTGTGAAATGAATTAGTTTCAGATCTTCTCAGGTGCACGATCGGCATAGGAGCACACAATAATCACGGGCTGAACTTACAGTTCCATACTTGCTGGTCAGACGAGTCCAGAACACGTTGGGAAGCGCAAACTTAACGCCCTCTCCAACATTGAAGTTCAACACGTTACCCTTGCCTCCAAACTCATCAACAACCTGATGACAAGATAAAAAGTAGTGTCCATTCGTGTCGGAGAAGAGCAATTAGAATGAATCGTCATTATCCAAGATGATATTGACATCGCTATGGTCTCCAGATTTCACACTTACGAGTACGATGTACTTGTCATCCTTCTGCCCCTCCTTACCAAGATCCCAGTAATCCCGAATGGCGAGGCTAAAAGTGGGCCGGCAAAGAATGAGACGATGGTACAGTTATCAAATATATCGACCGATCTTAGAGACAGACGAGCTCACCCGGGGGTCCTTGGGTACGCTTGGGTCAAAAGTCTCACGCGGTATCCGGTGTCCTTCTCCAAATTAGTCAGCATATCGTTCATGCGCTTCTCCTGTCCCTTGGTGAGGTACCTCTCCACCTGGATGACATTGAGCCCAGGCTCGGACGGCAGCAACTCCGGTTTGTTGACTCCCTCCAGACGAGCGCTCGCGGGAGGCGTGGGTAGGATGAAAGGAGAGACCGTCAATCCTGCTAGGCCGAAGATCGCAGAGCGGCGGGAGATGTCGCCCGATCCGTCCGGTGTTGCCGAAAGCGCAGAGTCGGACGACGCGAGCTTTGCCGAGAGCCCGGGAGTGGTCGGGGCAAATGCCTGGGCAGATGCAATTAGCAGGCCCGCGGATATCGACTTGATGAACATCATTCCTTCCTTTCCTCAACTCTCCTCTCAAATAATGAACCGGAGTGGGGAGCGAGGACTGAGCACTTCCGATCCATTTCTCCCCACAATCCACAATCCACAACGATGTCGAGGAAGTCATCGCCGCCCGGTGCTTCTTGCTTCTGTGTTGTCTGTTACCTGTTACGTTGTGTCAATGAGGTGTCAGATGAAAGATGAATGCGTCATCGTCATCGGCAATCGGATGTTTTGCCCCCACGAAAAGTCACACGAAGCTCGGAGAGGATTCGGAGATCTCATCCACGTAGGAATTCGTGTGTTATGAAGGGATGTCAAGCAATTGGATCTTTCGATCGATCCACCAAATCCGACCCATCATCCATCATCGGGGGGAGCGGAGCTGCATGCTGCGCATGCTGATGCCGCCGGCTGCGATCGATCACGCTGCGCCGCCCGATAGTGCTGCGGTGAACTGCGATGAGAGCTGGATCTTTTGGTCCGGTCCATGTCTCGCGACCTCATCGACCATATCTGATAATAGCCGCCGGACGGGCTGATCCTGCTGGCTCCTTCTCCTGCCTGCCCAAAGGCCGCGAACCATGGCGTGCTAGGGCTAGGGGGCCGGCGGCAGTCTTCTATCGACAGCAGAGATATTCCAAATCCGGGAGGGTGGGTGCGCGGCAGGTTGATGCCGAAGCCATCTCCGAAGAGACGGCGAGAAAGAAATCAAACTATTGATCGGACGAGTTGAGTTCATGAATCTCCTTCATCGCTTCATCGTGCTGTTTGCGGCGCTTTCGAGGAAGGAAAATGGCGCATCTTCCTTCACCAGCGTCGCATCACGCGCGAACGATGGCTATGGCCACACTCGGCATTCCAGTCGACTTTGGTCTGATGGGGGGCACGACTCTCATACATCTTCCGTCGAACAGGGCAGTCCAACGAGCCAAATAGTATCCATCGAGTGCTGCAACATCGCGGGAATGATCAGTGGCGATGAGACCAGGGGCATACAAGTTGATTTTGGTCGTGATGCATGCCTCGTCGCTGTCACAGGCGAAAGTGGATCCGGGAAATCATTGCTGATATCCAAAGCTATCGATTTGGTAACTGGCGGCAAGGCTGTAGCTTCTCTAGTACCATCACAATCATCAGGAGAAAGCGACGAGCAGCTGGATTCATCGTCAGTTGAGCTGAGTGAGTATTTTGTACACAAGCTATCGCATTGATTCAACCTGGTTTGTTGGACATATCTGATGCCAATGACACCTCTTAATTTTGTTTATATTGTTTATTGAAGCTGTCAATTTGTGCGAGCCTCAGCTATCAGCAGTCAGGTCTACGTTACAGACATTTGGCATCAATCCAGAGATTCTACAAGAAACTCAGCCTGACGTATGCCAACTCATCCTGAAACGAACTCTAAGTGCAAGAGACTCCGGAAGGTTGAAATCGGTGTGTAGGATTAATGGCAAACACATTTCTCTGAAGACGCTGACACAAATTGCAGCACCTCTTTTTGCCCGAGTGGATGTCGGGGTGGCTTCAGCTGCATTGGGGCGCCCATCATCGAGGCTGTCGATGATTGATACGGGTGTCCCAGGGAGCATCGTGAGGAACTGTGCAGAAATGAGGGACATTTACAGAGGGGCAAGAAAGAGAAGGTTACAAATAAAGCAGGATTTGGAGTCTCGCATATTGCCATCGTCGTTCCAAGGATACACATCCGAGGCCGGATTAGATGACGAACAAGTAAAACTTATGGAGCATTGGATTGAGGAGCTTGGTAAGTGCACTCCTTTCTTCAATGACCAACGTGAATTGAATTCTCATAAATCACGTCGCTCTTACTTGTGCAACTAACTGTGCTTTGACCAAAGATTTCTTTGAGGCAAGAGTGACGAAATTTCAAGAGGCGATCCTAGCTCAGTACAAAGAATTGATATTGAGTGATTCTGGGGGTCTACAGGGTAGTGGTATTGCTGATTGTATACAAAACTTACAAAAGACAGCCTGGTCGGAGAAGGATATTTCAGAATCAGTGGAAGATTTTTCCTTGTACACAAACTTGCTAGACTTTAGGGAAGAGGTCAAGGCACTGGAGGCCCAGTTTGCATGTACCCATTCTGCGTATGAGACGTTGGCATCATTATCAGACCAAAATTCAGCTCTGTTGGCTCTTGAAAACACGAGAAAATTGCTGTATGACATATCACGTGATGATAGCGGACCCTTGTTTGACGCTGTTGAAAAGACTCACGATTTACTCAATGGAGTGGAGGCATCTCTGAATGAATGTGCGAGATCAATTGACGGCAATTCGGATAGTATCTTGGTAACTCTCGAGAAACTGGTCTCCACAGGAATATCTATGGAGGAAGTGGACAACTTGATCGCCGACTGGAATGCACTAGCGCGAAAGCATGGAGTTTCTGTAAGTATTTTGCACACCAATTTGTCTTTCATATCTCTCCAGCCTTGGTTCAACAAGCTGATAATGTATTTGATCTACTTCATCAGCCATTCAATCTATCAATTTGTCATGTTTCATTGCGAGAAGAGCTTGATGGGAATGTAGCAGCTATGAAACTTTTACCTGAGGCAGAGAAAGACGAACGTGTTGCACTTGAGGATTGCTCTATTGCTTGCAAAGAGCTATCTAGCGCACGCCAAAATGTTGCGTCGCAACTTTCTCAATCCGTCACTGAAACATTGCCTTCTCTGGGGCTTGAGGGTTCAACGTTCAAAGTTGAACTGAGTTTGCGACCAGGTGGGTTTGAAGAGCCATATACTGGACCTGAAAGCATTGGTGTTGATGTTGTTGACTTCCTACTCCTTCATAAGAAAGATAGCGTTGATAATTCTGGCAGCGAAGGGGGACCAACTCGAGACAGCTCACATGGTGGGAAAATAGAGCAAGTGGGAAGTTCTGGTGAGAAATCGAGAGTACTCCTTGCAATAGAAACATCATTGCCAGGATCCATCGGGTCAACATGCAACTCCGGCCAGAATTTGGAGACTCCAATGATCTCTCTAGTTTATGATGAAATAGATGCCCATGTTGGTGGACGAGCAGCTGTCACTATGGCAGAGCTGTTGGCAGATCAATCACGCAGACGGCACGAAAGCGGCAGCCAAATAATTGCAATCACCCACAGTGCATCACTGGCGGCTATAGCAGATCGCCACATAGTTGTAGAACGAGGGGTAGGTAACGAGTCTACATCAAAGACAGTTCAGGCATATGTGGCAGATGGACCCAGAAGGCGCAAAGAGATTGCCAGAATGGCCTCAGGTGACCTAGCATCGGGGGAAGCGGAAACATTTGCAGATGCATTGATACGAGATGCTTCGCTTCGAAGAGAGACTTCCACACCCTGATCCAGCTGTTACATTCAAGTTAAATCAAATGAACGTCAATAGCATGAGGGTGTCTTCATGCCAGGTTCAGCCACCTCGTAGTGCAAGATATGCTTTCCTCAATCTGTAGTACCATAATCTCAACCAGCCCCGTTTAAATGCCTCATAGAATAATGCCCCATACATCAAGCCCCCTAGGTGCGTCGAATGTGCAACATCACTTTGTCCAGCGAGTCCGAATATCCCAGCCACGCTGAAGCACGTCAAGCCCAATAGCAGATAGTAAGCAGGCAGCGTTATCGGAATGAATGATACAAACAAACGCAATTCTTTCGAGGGATAGACAAGGCAGTCGAAAGCTAAGAGAGCCACTGGATATATCAGCCGTATGCAGACGTTTGGTGTAGACGTTCAGAGAAAATCATTACGGCACAGGATCGATCAGAAAGCTATGCCGACGAGTCATGAAGTCAGAAGCAACTCACGTGTCACCCCCGACAAGCCGATGCAACTCCCGTGACCTTTGTCGAACACTAGAAAAGCCAGATTTGCGAAAGGCGCTGCAGTCACCACGAAGACCCAAAGGGGGAGCCCGTGTCTCGCCAGCACCTGCTTCACGCTGCGACCGAACGTGTGGAATGCGTACATGTTCAAAGCGATGTGACGGAAGCTCGCGTGCGAGAACGCAGATAGTAAAAGCGTGTGGTACCTCCTCCTGCGAACGACATTGTAGTGGCTGCATACGAAATGATCCCTTAGGATGCCCGAGACTAGTTTGGAGGGTAGCTGCCATGTCAGGAAGAGGATCAGGGAAGCCATCGTGCCATTGTACAGGGTGGGGCTGAATTTGCGCAGCTCCGTAAAGTAATTGGCAATAGCCTTCCCCAATGGCGGGGGACGCTGCCGCTGCCCATATATCGGCGATTCGAACGAGGCACGGTAGTACCCATTCTTGTCCACGTCGCCCAGGGTGGGCGCGTTTTCCCAGTTAGGATTCGACTCGTAGGTCGGGGCGCCCCCCCGTAGTTTGTCGATGCAGGCGAGACAGGTGTTTCCGCTTCGGCGATCGGCCGTCGATGCGAGGGCATCACGAGGCGTTGCGTTAACCCGTGCAACGGTGGCCGAGGCACGATGATCGGCCGACAGAAGGTGAAGGCTGATCAAAAGCACCCACCTCGCAATGCGTCGAGGCAAATGCATCATGTCGCGCCTTTCCCCAGGCTGGAGCGACTACGATGAGGAGCGAGTGCCCCGCGCACCGCCGTCTCCAGTTGACTGAAGCTGCGGACTGCGATAATGGAGTCGGCTGGACAGCTGGAAGCTGGAGCACGCACCAGCGGCAGCGGCGCGACGATGGTTCGCGTTGATGGCGATGGCTTTTTGTGATATTTTAGGCGCGAGGCGCGAGAGAGCCGAGAGAGAGCGTTTTATTGCCATCGAAATCTTTACATATTCCTACGTATCTCCGGTACAAATGAGGTTAGATTCTTGTCGCATGATTTGAAGTGCGTTTCTTCTTGCAGTCATCTTGACCATTGCCGTTGCGTTTCGTCGTCGACCGCACCTGATGGTAGACGAACGATGACGGCATAAATCGAACCATGGCACTCCAACGTCGAGCGGTGTGGCCCCTGCCCCCCGTGCGGGCCAGTCTCGCGCTCCTCGTCTTAAGAGCGGCGGTGCTGGCCTTTTGTCTGTGCGATGCGTTCGCGAAGCTATTCGAGCCGAAGGCAAAGAAGGTGGCGAGGCTGAAGGCCGAAGTCGCCGCCCTCGAAGCCGAACGATTGTCCAAGCTGGTTGTTGTATTCGGTTATGAGGTACGTCGTGTGACCCATGGCTTCATAAACATCTCATCGAGATCGCGTGCTCACATCTCATGTGCTTATGATTTCGTGGCATCATCAAGTTCGATAAGCTTGGGTTCTACACAGCCGTGTCCATTTCGACCGTCTTGTTTGCAGCGCTGATAATCCTGCTTGGGCGAAGTAGGAGGAGATGGAAACGGTTAGCACTTTCGGATAGGGACTCGACAGGACAACCTGCAGTGGCGACTCCTCGCTACGCTATAATGATGATGTTGGGAGCGGCTGCATTTTTCTATTACCTCACCTTCAACCTGGGCAAGGCGATAGAGGCGAAGAAGGGAATGGTAATAGTGGCAAAGAAAGGTGGCAAAGCTAAAGCTAGTGCAGATGCACAAAGGCTATCGAACCTGGTGATAGTCTTCGGAAAGTATGAACTTGACGAAGCAAGCTTTTATGGGGTTGTCGTTGCTTCGATGGTATTGATGGTTGCGCTGGGGGCCCTGATTGGTGCTTGGGTTAGGCGATGGAGGGAACCGCCGGCCCCTGTGCCACTCGGTGAGGAAAAGAAGGTTCTGGATGAACAAGTCATTGTGCCGCCGAAAGCGCAGAAAATTGATACACTCGACGTTGTAATCGTTGGTTGCGGCCCCAAAAGCGTGGGGTGGTTCCACCTGATGCAGTTCCTAGACACTTCAAAGGTTATCGTGCGTGCGGTTGTGGAACCTTTTTACATGGACCAAAGCAAGTGCCCCCACCCTCCACAGTCTTTCATGGATCTTGTCGTGATGCTGGATGACTTGAGAATAAGATGTGTGAGTCATGTTGGCAAGTTGAATGTATTCCAACATCCAACGCTGTGCGTCATCGCCGGCAAAACGCGTGACAATCCAAGACTCTTTCGAGAGTGCATAGGCATGGGTGCATCTCACATCTATCTCGAGAGTCCTGGTGCGCCAACGATTGGGCAACTGAAGGATATGCAGGCTTTAGCTGCAACCCGTGGGGTCGAAGTATACATGGGCTACCAGCGATTATGTGCTTCATACGTTGAGGAAGCATTAGCATTGAAACGATCGATACCAAAATCACACGTTTTCCTTTGTCACAACGAAACCTATCCAAGCAAAGATCTCCCTCTTGTTGTAAGCCGTTATCCTGAGGGTATGTTCTTTTCCATGGCTTCACAGGAATTGGCCATCTTGGTGACTCAACTTAAAGTGAAAGCAGAGGATATTGACTCTTTCAAAGTGAACACGAGTAGGCTTTTTAGCGAGAAGCAAATGTTTGTAAACAAAAGTGATGGCAAAGAGTTCTCCGACTTTTCCCGGGTGGCCTTCAAAATCAAAACGAAGCAAAAGAGAGTTGTCAGTGTCATGGCAGACAGATGTGGGGGGCTAGAGAGCTTTGCTGTTGTTAAAAGCCACTCTGGCAAAGAATTGAATCGGTTCCAATCACATGACGAAGACCAGGCCATTAAGGTGCAAGAAGAGTTGAGTGAAGATAGGGAAATAATGCAACAATTCACAATAGAGAGTGAGGAATATTTGGAATTGAAAAGAAGAGTAGTCAAAAGCATTCTTTCTGGTGGAGGAACCAATAAAGCACCAGGGCTGGTGTCAATAAACGATGGGGTTGATATCATGGCGTTGGCAGAGTTTTGTACAAAAGAAGCAAATGCTGTTTTGAAGGAAGTGGAGTAGCTTCATATTATGTATTTAAAAGTGACTCCTCTTTCACTCCTGCATGCATTCCCAGATTCTTCAAAGAAAGATATCTCAAAGATGGTGTTTATCCTTCATGTTCATTTGCGAGCGAGAGGTCGGCTCTGGAGCACACAAACAAATTCATCCCAATGGACCCGACACTCGCTACCGCTCTCTTGACCCCAGCACATACGATCAGTCAGATGATACGATGCCCACAAACAGCATGTTCGTTGACGATGGCTTGTTCTTTGGCAGCTACTGCAACCTCGTGACAGGTGACAGACACAGCCAGGCAGGATTTCGATATTCTAAAGGACGCAGACAATAAGACGCGCCAACCACGTATTTTGATAGAAAAATATGTCATATGATATGGGACCTATAGAAATACAAGGATACCACAAAATGAATTAGAATGAAGCAAATATTAGGAGAACCATTAATTATTATTTATGTGATATTTCTAATTAATATAAACATGATAATATATATTTTATTTCATTTATTTCTCATGTAACATCTTTGAATACTCCTGTTGCACTGGCGGACACCACGCAAAATGCACACAGAAAATCATTGGATACTTTCACCTCATTCCTCAACTTCCTGCACCATCACCATCACCATGGTGCACCAGCCGTGGTAGCCACGTTGATCCGGTAGCACCCGCCCCCCCCCCGCCCTCGCGCGGCTCCGCTGAAGGGCACCGCGCACCCTCCTTCCTCCTAATTGTCGTGTCGGGGGGAGTCTCCCTTCGAGTCAGTGCTCCCTCGTTGGTGGACATCACAACGGAGGATCCCGCCCGTCAAGACTCCGGTCCCGGGTGTTGACGTCGGCGGCGTCGCTCTATCCGAACCTCCGACCCCAGACCCTGCGCCGGTATCACGTATCACCGCCCACTACAATTAAACGTGAACATTGTTGAGACGGATTGAACCACGATGGTCACGGCTATTTCCGCCCCAGACATCCCACTCGACGACGAATTGGCGTCCTCCAGTCGCGGTCGGGGCGCATTGGAGCAATCAAACGGCGAGTCGCGCCTTCATGAGAGCCAGTGAGTCGCTTCGACGGCGTGAAGATCTCAAACCTCTACTATCTAGAGAGTTCTGTCTCACTAAAACTATCCTCCCCCAATATCTCTCACGCATTCAATTCAAGACACATGAAGCCCGCGGCATCTTCCGACGGTGGTAGCCCTCCGGCTGACACAGGACCAGGGAGCACAGTAAATTCCGAAACGAGTTGCGATGCATCAGCTGACGAAGCACCCTTGAACGCATGCAATGACGCCTCATCCGCAAGGGCGTCACGTAGAACGGCCGCAAAGCCTAAGCGATACCGCGAGCAGGAACAAGATCAGGCTGAGGCGGCGCCAGTGAGAGCTCCCAAGACGAGGGCCTCTGTTGCTGAACCCAAGAAGAAGGCACCCGTTACCAAGAAGAAGCCTCCAGCGGCGGCAACTCCTACGCAGAGCGGCTCTTGGACGGACCTCGAGCACGAGCAATTCCTCACGGGATGTCGTACCCATGGCTGGGGCAACTGGGTTGCCATTGAGGCCCAGATCCCCTCCCGGTCTCGCATTCAGATCAAGAGCCATGCCCAGAAGTATCAAAAACATCACCCGTCCGAGACGATGATGCTGCAGAAGTGTTTTGTGAAGAGGCAGAAGACTGGTCTGCCAAAGAAAGCGAGGCCGGCGAAGAGAGCACCAGTAAAAGAGGCTCAGAAGAAGGCAGGGCCAAAAGTAGAGGTGCAGGAGAAGGCCGAACCGAAGGCAGTACCGCAAACTAAGTCAAAGCCAAAGCCAAAGCCAAAGCCAGAGACTCAGAAGAAAGTGCGGGTAACCGACGCGCTGCCAAAGAGGAAAGTGGAGCCAAAGAAAAGGAAAACAGCGGGGACCACCACTGCAGATTCAAAGCCGCAGAAGCGGGCCAAGGTGTCATCCACCCCGGATGCCGTTCCATCAAACACTGCTGGAGCCAGTGGTGGGTCGATCGTACCTTTGGCCACAAAACAATCTCGAAAGCCAGCTAAGGCCGAAAAATATCCGACACAATCGAAGGCCACCGCGGCGAGAAAGCGTCCTACGCCTGCAGCGAAGGTGGTGTCGCCTCCCAAGGCAGCTCTATCTCGTTCCCCAAGGACAGGTGAGTGGACTGATGTGGAGAAGCGTCAGTTCGAGCGTGGGTGCATGGTCCATGGCTGGGGAAACTGGCGTCTCATCGATGCGGACATCCCCACGAGGACGAACGCCCAGATCAAGAGCCACGCGCAGAAGTACCGGAAGCACCATCCCGAGAAGACGGAGAGGTTACAGAGAGTGCACCAGGAGGAACACCAAACTTCGACGGCCAAGTCTGGAGAGGCCAAATTGTGGACGGAGGTCGAGATGCGGCAGTTTGAGGAGGGCATCGCCTTCTGCGGGTGGGGTGACTGGCCAGAGGTGGCAAGGCACGTGCCCACGAAAAAGACGGAGCAGGTTGCGAAGTATGCGAATGAGTACGCAAGGGAGAATCCTGGCTCTAAGCGACAACTAGAGAAGGAGCACGCGAGATGCTATGGTGGGGCCAAACAGTGCAAGGGAAGCAAAGAATGTGCTGGTGCAGCTGGCAACTCTAGGGCGGTGACCCATGTCCTCCTGGGTAGGACCCCCTCGCCGTCGCGAGCCTCTCCACGCAAGGCGTCGGTAGATGACCGTTCTGCGGCCCAAGCGATCATGGCCCTAAACTTTTCCACGTGGAACACGGCCAAGGACGATATCACAGAGGAAACTACAGCAGGGACGTCGTCCCAGGGGGATGATGAGTCTTCGTGGAGGGCTTCAGGTGTTGGAGATGGGAGCGCGGGCTCACTCACGTCAGGTGACGCGATGTTGGAAATGAGTCCCTCGAGGAATTCCTCGCCGACCCCGTCTCAGTTAAGAGATATTGCAGAGAAGACCACTGATCGCGCGATCCTGGGTGTCGACTCGTGTGTTCAGGACGTTTCAGAAATGGGAGCAGTCACAGAAGCACGCCCAAAGGAAACTGGAGACGTCACTACCTCCTGTGACGAAGGTGAGGTGGCACCTAGTGCCTCATTGAGGCCAAGTACCAGCAGCCAGCCCCCGCCCCACTGGCTCGCCGCAGACACGTGGGACCAGTGCATGGACAACATCCATCGATGGAACAGTCAGCTTTCTAAGGAGGAGCAGGACGCCGAATTTACGAGGTACGATGATTTTTCAGCCTTGGAGAAGAAACGTCTGCGAATGAAGCTCCTTGCCCTGATGGACAATCGTCCCCCAGCCTTGACTTCATCGGCAGACTAAACTGTTGTTCTTATCCATTCATCTCAAGAATGAGGTCAGTTCACATAACAATAAGCCAGCTTAAGGCCACAAACATTTCAATTGCAGTATCAGAGGCCATGGGCCTCTGTGCAGTATTGTAATAATGCATTTACATGTATGGATACTTCTGGCAAACAAGAAGTTTTTAGTACAAATGATGCAAGTAAATCATTGACACACTGTTGTACCATTAATCAATCCAACATGGGTCCTCATTACACATCTCCTGCTTACTTATATTCAGTCAGCTGAACTCCAATATAGTGCCATCAATCACTGTTACAGACATTTGCAATACTTGCTTGCCGCTCGCCACTATGTCATACTTGAACAACTTTGTACTCATGATCATTAGATCAATCAAATGCACCACTATACTGTTGGATGGGACATGCCTGAACTCGAGCCGATGGAAGAGCTGGAAGAGCTGGATGAGCTCGATGAGCCGGGTGAGCACCCGAGAAGAAAACGACGAGGGATTGTATCATCACTGGAATGATACCACTGTAAGAGTATCGCACACGGGAGGCCCTCGGAATAAGTATACTCGGAGCGGTCCTCGGAACCATGATACGGATACCAAATAAGGTCATCTTTTATTGTTTCAAGGTGGCGACGTCCGCGAAGGTTTCTTTCAGTGAAATCATCACCTGAAGTGGCGAAGAAGCACAGGTAGAGCAGTTTTCAATACAACGCATTATTCGCAAAAGCACGGTCCGCAGTCGCCGCACAAGACGTGGGCTGTAGTGTGGATGAGGCGTACACAACAATATAATGTACCTTTCACCATTGATTTCGGCCACAAGATGAGGAAGGATACTGGTAGAGATGCTTACACCTGGCTATTGTCGCAAACAAGCATTTTCATTATATGAAATAGGCAAACAAACCATCGAGCATTGCAATCGTCTCAATCAATCCGCCACTGTTCCACCTACCCGTTTTCCCGCCTATCAAATCATTTATCCCAATGATACCATCCATCATTGTTACCACCGTGGACAATACTGCCTTGCCACTTTGCTTTATTCTTGATATCAATGTCATATGAATGTTTGTCAGAACTTGAACTGGAAGAGCTGGATGACTTCGAGGAAGAGCTGGATGAGCTCTTGAGGTGACGACGGCGACGATCATCCGATCCATAGTGGTACCAGTCATCATTTTTGCCACCGTGGACAATACTGCCTTGCCACTTCCCTTCATCGTTGATATCAATATCATATGAGTGTTTGTCTGAGCTTGAGCTGCTGGAANAATATCATATGAGTGTTTGTCTGAGCTTGAGCTGCTGGAAGAGCTGGAAGAGCTGCCCAGACGACGACTATAACCATCACCTTTGATTTCTTCGAGGTGGCGGCGTCCGCGTAGGTTTCTTTCGGTGAAATCCCCTGAAGAGGCAAAGAAGCACAGTGAGAGCAGGATTCAGAACAACACATTTATCATTAAAGCTGTGGAAGGCAGGGGCTCTAGTTTAGATAATGTGTACACAATAAAATAATACCTTTCACCATTGCTGCAACTAGGAGAGGAAGGATGCTGTATTGAATAATCATTGTTCCCTTTTGTGTGATTATTTGTTTCTATTTACTTTGGTTGAGTTTTGGTTGTTACTGTGCTGCTTTTATGAGTCTGTCGTATTTGAAGAATGCAAGCTCTGGGATAATTAAAGTCAATGAACAGGATCATGATTACCAATCGAAACCCAATCAATATCGTGGTCATGCTCATGGTCATGGTCATGTTCCTGTGTGAAATCACCCAGATCATCATCTGCCGGACGTGGTCCTCGGCAAAATGGCGAGTTTGTTCTTGGTCATCTGATGGTCTTGTTCATAGACATGATCCTGAACGTATCCATCAATATTGATGAGCATGTGTTGGGGTAAATCCACAGGAATGGAACGAACTGTTCACTTTGATTGGCAATGAATGTAGTCATATTGGAATGGCGGACATATCATTTGTAAAATAATCTTGCGTTTTGATGCAGACAGTCTTGCAATACAGCACAAAACATGTTCTGTTAAATGAGCTCTGAAGCAATAGCCACCGTTTTGCCTTTGAGGTGTACACGACAATATAGTGTACCTTTCACCATTGATTTCGGCCACAAGATGAGGAAGGATACTGGTAGAGAT
>JALLBE010000375.1:0-17425 GCA_036939795.1 Thalassiosira mediterranea
GGCCTACCTACGTAGTTAGGTAGACCTAACAGTACTAGCGCCCCATTATTATTATTGTACTGCAGCGCAAGACGGGACGACGGCGACGACGACTCCCGCCCGCCTCGCCCGATCGGCGTAAATTTCAACTGGTATTTAATAAACATCATGTACAACGGCATAGGCCTCTCGTCGGTCCGCGGCACCGCCACCTCCGGTCACGTCCAGGCCAACGCCGGGCACGTCCGGAACAGCTCGAGGAGGAATCGGACGTGGAGGAACGCCAACGACGGAAGGCGGGGAGGAGGCGGACGCGGGGGGAGGGGGGGAGGATACGATGGCCGCGGGGGAGGTCGCGGAGGAGGGGGGGGAGGAGGGTACGGAGGAGGATACGGCGGCGGAGGATATTACGGAGGAAGGGAGGAGGAAAACAAGCTCCTCACGGCCGAGGCGGTCAGGGAGGGCCGATCCCAGCTGGCCTCGCACGAGCGGAAGCGTCGCCTCGAGGTACGACTGCTCGAGATGCGCGATCGCCTCGAATCGCGGGGATTGGGGGACGACGAGATAGACGAGGAAATAGATGGGGAGAGGAAGAGGACGATGGAGGGTTGGGAGCGGGAGAGGAGGGCGGAGGAGGAACGGAGGGAGAGGAGGAAGCTGCTGCTGGAGGCGCAGGGGGAGGCGCAGGAGGGGGCCAAAAAATTGCTCGTCGAAAATGGGAAGGAGGAGGACGGGAAGGAGGGGGAGAAAAATGACGACGGCGAGAAGGACGAGGGGGGAAAGGAGGGGGGAGCCGAGAAATCCTCCGACGCGGCGGGGGGGGGACCGCCGCTTTCGTACGTGGAGCGTCCCCCGCCCCCCCCTTCCCGCCAGCGGCGGTGGGACGACGACCGCGGACAACAACATCGTCCCACTCGGCGCGGGGAGCGTCCGCGGGGGATGGGCGGCAAAAACTCCGCCTCGGAGGCACACCACCGCGACGCCCGTAACGCCCGCCTCCGCGACGCGTTCGGGATCGCCCCCGACTCCGAGAGGCGGGAGGGTTCGGCGTTCGACGGGGAATTGCGGGAGGAGAGGCGCCGCGCCAAGGCGAGGGAGAGGGAGGAGGGGGAGAGGGCGGCGCGCAAGGCCGAGAGGGGTAGGATCAGGGAGGAGAGGAGGGAGAGGAGGGAGAGGGCGAGGGAGGAAAGGCGCGGGCGCAGGAAGGACGACGACGACACGAGGAGGAAGAGGAGGGGGAGGAGTCCCAGCAGCAGCAGTTCGAGCAGCCGGAGCTCCAGGTCCTACAGCTCCTCCTCGCGATCGAGCTACAGCTCCAGCGGGAGCGGCAGTCGATCGTACTCGAGCTCGTCGAGCTACTCGAGCGACGGCCGCTCCAGGAGCAGGGGAAGGGGTAGGGGTGGTGGCAGGCGCGATCGCAGGAACGGGGGAAGGAGCTCATCGAGCTCTTCCGGGAGCTCTTCGTACTCGTCGCGATCGAGGTCGCGCTCGCCGAGGAGGGAGGATTCCAAGGTGCGCGGGAAGAAGAAGGAGGAGGGGAAGAAGGGGGAGCATAAGGATGAGAGGACCTCGAGGTCCCGATCGGCCGAAAGGGACGGGGGGAGGAAGCTCGAGAAGAAGGGCGCATCCAGGTCCCCCGACGCCAAGGACGAGAGGGGGGGAGGTGACGGCGACGCGAAGCGACCCCCGGAGGGGGTGGGGACGGCCGGGAAGCGGCCGAGCGACGTGCACGCCGACAGCCGCCCCACCAGCCCGGGGGCGCCCTCCCCTCCGGTCCCCCCGGCGTCCCCGAGGGGCGGTGCCGCGGGCGAGAAGCCCGCCGAAAAGGAGGCTGGCTCGGAGAAGAAGAAGCGCGCTCCCGCGGAGGAGAGGGGGGGCGCCGCCGGCAAGGGCGGGAAGCAGGGGGGGTCGTCGTCTCGCTCGCCGTCCCGTTCCCGCCCTCCGCGCGCGGGCAAGGGGGGCGGTAGGCGTCGGGGGAGGTCCTACTCGCGCAGCCCCAGCGGCAGCCGCAGCCGTAGCCGCAGTCGGAGCTACAGCAGCAGGAGCAGCAGCGGCAGCAGGAGCGGAAGCAGGAGTCGCAGCGACAGCAGGAGGCGTAGCCGCAACCGTAGCCGCAGCGGGAGCGCGAGCAGCGGGAGCGGATCGCGCTCCGCCTCGCCCAGGATGAGGGACAACAAGAGGAAGGATCGCGGTGGGGGGTCCCCCCCCGAGGACGGCGACGGGGGCCGCCGCGGCAAGAGGAAGAGGAGGAGCCGATCGTACTCGAGCGACGGCGGCCGCAGCAGCAGTGGGAGCCGGAGCCGGAGTCCGAGTCCCGGCCGCGACGGAGGAAGGGGGAAGCGGGGGGAATAGGGACGGGACGCGGCGGCGCCACGACCCGGTAGCAATCGTTCCCCCGGCAGCGCATCGACGATGGTGCGGGGGCGACGCATTCGACACAAAGTTTATTTTCATGGAGGTCCGGTTGGACCCAATAATTTGCCTCGAGGGAGATCGAGAGCATCATACAATTCTGGCAAGGTATCTCTCTAGCCTAACACCCCTTGGTAACCGACGGATCGTTTCGTCCCGCCCATTGCTTTTATACCACGCCACCCGCACATTCGTAGCCTGTAGACCATCCAAAGAACATGAGGAAGAGATGGGAATAACTGCACTGACCTCAAACCTTGCTCGAATAGAACCTGTGCCTCATGCTGTGCCTACGATACCTTTCGTACCTATCTTATCTATGTACGTAGGTACGATCTTGGTACGATATTCGCGATTTCATTTTCACTCTCACACGAATTGAAACCGATCGATCCTTCCTTGATCGATCGAAGCAAGAGCGGGTGACGGTCGAAATCTAGCCAGGGCGCAGCGGCAGGCATGCAAGGCCTGTTCCTGTGAGAGCAGTTTCGAGTTGACTTGGTCCTTGCTTGTTGGCCTACAATATTCACTTCTCTAGCAGTGTCAGGGGGGTGAGCACCGACTCACTTACTATCTTGGCTCGAAAATCGACACGAGGATGAAGAAAACTCGCACTGCCACGAAAGCCTCCGCAAGGTCTGCGGCCAAGGGAACGAGGAAACGCGTCAGTAGCAAGGCAATATCCACCAGGCAAGCACGGGCTATAGACGCATGGTGGTCAGGAGAAGAGGCCTCGGCTCTCGAGAGTCAAATGTTTGATGAGACCACAGATATGATTGGAACTGACGATAGCGACCACACGACTTTCACCCGTGCCATTCTCAAGTGCTACCGTCAATTCCTGATGATCAAGAAGGAACTCGAGGATTGGGATGGGTCGAAGAACCTTGTCCCTTGTGTATTGGTGTCACTCGTTTGGTACTTTCACTCGAAGATGCCGAGCTACGAGAAAGATATGATTCTTCTTTGCGGCCATGAAGTTACGATATGTCCTCTCCCTGATGACGACTTGGTGATAGCCGCAGGGCAGCAATTCACCAGGGATGCCATTAGGAAACGAGTGGGAGCAAAGCACTTCGACGAGTCCATCTGGGACATTATCGCAATAGATATGGAAATAGCGGGCTCCAGAGGGGAAGAGATGCCAAGAATCACGATGGATAAGAATACGACCATTAGCATGTTCGAGCTGTGGAAGATGGTCCGCCAATGGAGAGGATATTCGAACGACGAAGAGATCTCCGTTGACGACTACGATTTTGTTCACAATGGGAAAAAAATAAACCCCTCAGACACAATCTCGGCGTTAGGCATGGCATCAGGAATATACGAAGTTGAAGCCGTCCGTAAGGATCACCTTCTGATCTGCGTTCTCGCTCCGGATGGAGACGAGCATCCAGTGCTTTTCAATAGGAACATGATGCTTTCTAAATTTATGGAGCATATTGCCAAATGGCTTGAAGTCCAAAAGTCGAGCCTAGTTTTCCTGTTCAATGGCAGGAGGCTATTTGGGCACGAATACCCGAGAATGATAAACATGGGCCACTATAGCGTTGTCAGCGTTGTTTTCGCAAGCGAGTACACGTGCGATCGATGCATCTGCTGCAATCCCAAAGAAAATCTGTTCAAGGTTGGATGATTGGGTCCGAGTATCTCGGCGGAGTATCGCACATATGGCAAGTCATGTATGCTTGAGGAATCCACCGGCAGCACGCCGACAGGGTCCCTCATCCAGGTTTCTGTCTTTCCGTCCAACCAACGGTCCCTGACTTTCTATTCGAGCTACCTCTCTGGACTAAGCAAAATGGTGCATTCAATAAGAGCTGAATACTTACCACATAATAGCGCAAATAATGAGACTTGATTATCTATTTAGCGGCAGTCGTGGCTGCAGCGAGTAGAGCAGAAGCAGCAGAAGTGAGCGTGGATGTAGGATGTCAAGCAGAAGCAAGTAAGAGCCACAGTGGGAGTCACAGTAGGAGCAGAGGCAGTAGAAGTCGCGGGAGAAGCTGTTCTCGTCCCGCCGCGCCGCCCCCCAGGATGGGGAAAGGAGGCAGAGATAGCACCAAGTGGAAGGGGCGGGGTCATAAAGGGAGGACGAAGAGGGTGGGTCGGAGCCGATCGCACTCGAGCGACAGCCTCAGCAGCGCGGGAGCTGCAGTCGTAGTCCTGTGGAGAGCATGGGAAGTATGGTAGAGAGAGTAGAGATGGACGTTACAACATTCCTCGGGATTGATAAGGTGTAACGCTTTTGTCCCCTGTCTGTAGCGCGCAAAGACAGACGGGGTGACAGATAAAAAAACAGGTGGGCACGATTTCGTGAGGGAGGTTGGACGAGTTGAAGATAATGGCAAGGTTGGACGAGTTGAAGATATTGGAAAGATAGTGAGTATTGAGTCTAATACAGAAGCATGAATGATGTCTGCCCATACTGCTTTCACAATGATTTCAATGTTCATGTTCTATGGTTCTTGGTTCGACCTCTTGCTCAAATTCTTCATGTATGTCGAATGTTGTGCCCGTATGGTATGTACCATGCTGTACATAATGCTGTATCTCTACGCGATGTTCGATGTCGGATGTCGAACAGTTCGAAGTTCGTTCGAGGATATTCATTTTCATTTTCACAGTTCAAAGAAAATAGAGTGGCAACAAAAAGAGCAACAGGTAGGTCCATGAGGAAAGGTATAGAATCTGCACCAGATACTCGGGCGTGCCGGCAATATAGACAATGCCTGTGAGGGTCGAGCTTGGTCAATGTTTGGATCAATGGCTATTGTTCTCTTGTCTACGATCCACGCCACCCATTGCATCACCCTCTCCCTGATCTATTTGCTCCAGGCACAGTGATGCTTTCGATAGACGTAGGTAGGGAAAATGACAAAGTCTCGCACTGCAACTAAAGCTTCGACAAGATCTGCGGCCAAGGGAACGAGGAAACGTGACGTCGGCAAGGTGCCATGTACCAAGAAAGCAAAAAACGATGTAGAGGCATGGTGGTCAGGAGAAGAGGCCTCAGCTCTCGAGAGTCAAATGTTTGTTGCGATCAAAGATGACATAGTGACTGGAACTGGCAATAGCGACCACAGCGATCGTCGCGCTTTCACCCGTGCCATTCTCAAGTGCTACCGTCAATTCCTAATGATCAAGAAAGAACGTGAGGATTGGGATGGGTCCAAGAACATCACCCCCTGTCTATTGGTGGCTCTCGCATGGGCATTTCACTCGAAGATGCCGAGCTACGAGAAAGATATGATTCTTCTCTGCGGCCACAAAGTTACAATCTGTCCTCTTCCCGACGATGACTCGGTGACATCCGCAGGGCAGCGATCCACCATGGATGTCATTAGGAAACGAGAGGGAGCAAAGCACTTCAACGAGTCTATCTGGGACATTGTCGCAATAGATGTGAAAATAGGGGACTCAAAATTGCAGTTTCCATTCATTGTGTTCGACAAGAACAGGACAATGAACAGGCTTCTGCTGTCGGCAATGGTCCACCAATGGAGAGGATATTCGAACGACGAAGAGATCTCCGTTGACGACTACGATTTTGTTTACAACAGGAGGAAACTCGCCCTTCGCGACACACCCTCGACGTTGGGCATGACATCAAGATTATACAAGATTGAAGCCTTTCATAAGGATCATCTTCAGCTATGTGTTCTCGCTCCAAATGGAGAAGAGATTCTGGTCCTAATAGAGAGGGGCCCCATGCTTTCCCATTTTATGCAGTCTTTCGCCACAAAGATCGGAGTCCAAAAGTCGAGCCTAGTTTTCCTCTTCAATGGCAGGAGGCTATTTGGGCACGAACATCCGCGAATGATAAACATGGATCATTACTGTACCGTCCGGGTTGTTTCCGCAAGTGAGTACACGTGCGGTCGATGCATCTGCTGCAATCCCAAAGAAAATCAATTTAAGGTCGGGTGACTCTGGAAGATGTTACACCAGAACATTCGGTGAATGACACCGCAGATGCATTCATCGATACCTCACATCTGAAGGATCCTCGCCACCCCACCGTGGATATTTCCAACTTGAGGCCAACACTACAATGTACTTGATTTACCAATACGCCATTTGGGTGCACCAAAGACACCTCCCTATAGCTGGCCATGATACCAACGCAATGTTCGTAGGTCATGCAGACCCGGGCAAAATTATACCAGCACACACAGCTTGCACCTGGTAAGAGCGGAGGTAATTGTTAGGGGCTTGAATGTGAAAATATAGTTGTCGTAGAATTTACATATTTACAATAGTCGTAGAGTACACATTTCATGTTGAGCTCCTCAATCAGGTGTTGTGTCCATTCAAATGAGAGTCGCAGATGCCTCCAAACTCATCATTCTCCTCACTGTTTACAAGGTGAAGAACCGACTCTAGTGTCATGAGCATCGCCGAGAGCAAGACTACGAATCCGATGGAGAATGCGATGTACGAGTCGCGCTTCGTCTTCGCCAGCAGACGCGACATGATCGACTGCCCGAACAGCGTGGCGAAGAAGCCAAGGAAAAGCCCCACCACGGCGTAATCGGGTACCATGAGCCCATACACGACAAAGGTCGTGGTGGCGGTGAAGCTTGTGAAGAAGATCATGCAGGCGGAAGTCGCCGACGCCACGGCTGGGTGCACCCCCATGGCGAGCATGAGCGGCCCCTTGATGATGCCCCCGCCTATCCCGAACATTCCTGCGCAGAACCCAGCGATGGTACTGATGAGTGGATATATTATCGTCGACCTGCGATCCCACTTCAGATCTCCGTCGAGGTAGAGGTACCCTGCCTCGGCCTTTCTCGCCGCGTCTTTCAATAGGAACCTCCGGCCGAGCCAAGACACGAACAGAATCCATGCCAGCATTGACGCCTGGGCAATCCAGAAGGCATGGGAACCACACTCTATTCCTATGGGAGATTGGACACGGCCACCACCTTTGAGAACATTGATAAGGAGGACCACGAAGAAAAGCGTCACGATCAGAATGACATTTCGCCGTTTTGGATGCCGCTCCTCATCCAGAATGTCTTGCTGCGAGATGGGATTGCCAAACTCAGGCAGGTCCTCGTCGCTGCCATCCCCTCCAGGATCCCCTGAATCATCGTCACATTCACAATCGGCGTCCTCATCGTCTTCATCAAGTTGAACACTGTTGAGGCTGTGCATGCTGCCCAGGCCATGCCGCGAGGTTGATGCCAGAGGTTTGTTTTCGAAGTTATGAAGTGAGAGCCCCGAGAAGTTATCATCCCCCTGGATCTCAATATCTTCATCACTTGACAGGCTCTCAAAGATACTGGTTCTTGCTATCCTCGAACTTGGACTCAGATATCATGGTCGCCTCGTCGACCTCGAGCGTCCTCGACCCGACGTTCCGCCTAACGATCTCCTCGGTCTCTTTCATGTACATCTTCCTCGCCTTCGTGAGAGTGGCGTATGCCGTGTACGTCAGAAGAACGACCAGCATCACCGCGATGACCGTTTCGGGAAGCATCTTGTTCAGGTTGGCCCCAATCAGCGCTCCCGCGAGGGTGGGCGGCTCCATGGCCACGATGAGGTCCCAGTCGATGAGCGGCCGATCCGCGGCGGGGTGCCGTCTCCTCGAATTCCTCAGCGTGTTGGCGATGGCTCCTCCGAAGACTGTGACGTTGCTGAGGGGTATGGCGTGCTTGGGGAGGAAACCCAATATCAGAATGTAGATTGGCACGAGTATGCCTCCCCCGCCTATCCCCCCTCCCGCCGCGACGATCAGTCCGAGGGCGGCGAAGAGGAAGCCCACGAGGTCCGATGTCTGGAGGGGGAAGAGCGAGTCGTGATCCGAGGGGTGGTTGAATATGGGGGCCGGGGCGGGCGCGGCGTCGTCCGCGCCGGCGGAGAGGAGGCGGGTGGATACTATTTTCGCATCCTCGTCCGACATAAAGAAGAGGCACAGCGCGAGGGAGGCCGCGCATGCGACCGATAGGAAAGCCGCGAGGGCGGCGGCGGAGACCGACCGGCCAGCGGGGCTGCTGGATGGCGCGACCATGGTCCTCGACAGAGTGTGATCCGATGACGGCCTCATCTGGGGAGGCACTTCGACACCGTCCACAGCCTCTTCATGGTGACGATCGTTCATTTTGTTGTGTTCTTGTCGTTTCTGTTCTTGGTTCAACAGATCCATCCACATTTTCTGTCCATACCATACAACAACTGCACTCAACTGCATGCATGAGTGATTGTGGTTCAAATGACAATTAGTGTCCGCGACATTGACGTCAATTATTTACAGACATTTTATGTTAGGACCCAGTTTCAGTTGCAAGAACAATTTTCATCAGAAAAAACACCGTACGAAACACGCGTTGTCTCATACCCGTGACTCGTAGGAGTATGAGTCCCATCACGCTCTTCAGTCTTGAGTTCTTGAGGGCACTGGCTTTCATTCGATAGCTTGAAGCTCTGGCTTGAATGGCGCTTGCTGAAACTGAAGTCGACTATCGGATCTATCGGATCATGAAATATGGGATGCCATGTTGGGCGACCCCGGAGTCTGCAGCATATTGCATCCTACCATGATAACGACTGTTATGCCGAGTGCTCATCCTGTGTATCACTCTAGGTAGGTGGACTTGCAGGTCAGAGGCCTTTTGTGTGCAAATCAATTAGCTCTACGTATGCGCAAGTTACGTCCTGCACAAAAACGGTGGAAGCCACGCCGACGATGATCTACTGAGTGCACGAGATGAGGTGAGTGTCTACTTTACATGTTAATAATACATGGATGTTTCTGTATGTACAATCGGCTGAAATCCAGGTGCACGCCGACACCCTTGTTTTATCCAACAGTTCAATCTGGTGGACCAATGCCGCCGACCGGTTTCGCCCCCTTGTTGAATTTATCTGCCCATTCCACGAAAAACACGCTCCTCCGCTTTCCATCTTCATCGACCGTATCTTGGGTGACCGGTATTGAATTGAGTGGTACTGGGTTTTCCCAGTCGAATCCATCCTCGACAGAATCATTTGTCAGCCTTTCTCCTGATTCGGCCTCCGCGATATCTTCGTCGCCATCGATTGGCATTCTATCTGCTATATTCGAGCTTTTTGACCTTTGGAAGTATTTCCTCAGTGAGAGATCATCTGATACCTCTAATCGGTAAAGGTGCGAAAAACTAACGGCGGTGGATGTCATTTCATGACTGGATAGCTTGGCCTCCTCCGACAAAGGGGTCAAGGCCGCTCGAAGCTGGATTGATCCTGCGTTTTTGCCCTTCTCGTCAAAGATTGAGCATATGATTGGATTTGGCTCCGATCCTGAAGATTCCGAAACCATGATTTGGCCAGACCCAACAGTGCCATGATTTTCTCGCTTTCGCCACTCTTTTACTACGAGCTCAGCTTTGAGCTTCTTTCCACGTCCCAGCTTCACTTTCAGAACTATCTTTTCCATCCAATTCCTAGAGCTCTTGATCAAGCTTCTACATCGAGATCTTCCATTGCCAATGATGACATAAGCGTTCATACTTTTGGACTTGGTCAAATTGGCAGAGATTAGATCCAATTGCAGGTCGTGTGTGGGCATACCCTCTTTCTTCGAAGTTGCTAATGATGCCAGGTGACCAATGATGGCGCCATCTGCAATGTGCGAAATTGACCCTTCTCTATCCTTCGTCCGAATCAATCCCTTTTGCAGAACGTAGATGGAGTGGCATTCCTTGCCAATTTCAGACAAGCGTTCGCCGGGCACAGCGAGGTATGGTTTCAACGCTTTCAACACACTGAAAATGGCACCGTCAGAATACTCATCAAAGTATGGGCATTGCCTCAATGACTCGAAACAAAAATGAGAAAGAATCTCGCTCTTCAAAGGAGATGAGAGATCTTCCATGATCTCATCTTCGTCTATGTTTTGCATTTCGTTATCAGCAAACGCATAATAGTCAAGGATGCGCTGTTGCAGGCCCTGGTCAACGTTGTTTGTGGTCATGAAGAGCTTGCTGCACTGGATTCTCCTATTGTTTGTTCCTGCCTGGTGGTCCTTGTTCGCCAGGATAGAAGCCAGGACTGCCGTCAGCCCGGCATCGCAAATGACTGCCCCTACTGCCATCGCCGTCATGGCCAACACCCGCTCTTGTATTGTCACAATGGGAACTGAACCATATCCAATTGTTGTTATTGTATACAGTGACCAATAAAAGGATCTCAGATACCTCCTACCCATAGTCTCTGCCTGCATTTCATCTGCAATTATCCAGGTGTCGTACACTTCCTTCTGGCTACCCATCAAGTGGAAAATGCAGCTGAACCAATGGCAAAGGAAAATAATAATCATGAAGATCTGGCAGACTCGCAATTTGGCTGTCGTCAGGGCGAACCGTGTCTTGGTGTTGACAATTTCAACTAGCCCCTCGATGTATTTTCCAAAGCGCACCGTCCTGATGAGCTGAAAAAGTCTCAAGAAACCATAAATTTGAGCATGTGCTCCCATGACATATCCAACGAAAGACAGGGGTACAGCCGATACCAGATCCAACTTGAGTTCGTTCTTCTGGTAGACTTTTCCAAAAGACTTAGGAGAAGACATCAAGTAGCCATCCTTGATAATGGCAAACTTTCGTATCCTGCAGTATATGTCTGCAAGAAAGAACAGGTCCGTCATCGTGTCTACCAAGAACGTTCCAATATTGACAGTTTCATTTGCAAATGAAATGGTCAATGGAATTGAAATGATGAAGTAAAGAAGTCCGAGAAAAGCAGTGATATCCCATGCAACTCTGAACTGGCTATCAGGGAGAATGACACCCTTCGAAACTTTCACTGTGTTGTCGTCGGCCTCGAGAAACCTCACCATTTTGGACGAGCTGAGATTTTGAATGGTGTTCTCAATTGATGCCTTGGCTTCAATAAGGGACGGGTGATGATCTTGTAGATACTGTTTGAACTTCATGATCAGTTGGTTGTCGTGGAGGATGCGTAAAAACACTGCCATGCTGAGTTGGAAGACCTCACATGCATCAACTGTTTTTGCGGTGCAAATATGAGGCTCAAACAAGAAGAAATTACACTCTCCTAAAGCGCAGTAAGCCACAGTCTTGAACTTGACATTCTGTGCAGTTAACAAATCAACCGAACCCTTGTGGAGAAAATAGAGCACGTCAGATCGTTCACCTTGCCGAAACAAGCAGTCATTCGGCAGGTAGACCTCTAGGTCGAGACCATGCACTACTTGCGAAACAACATCAGCTGCACAATCCTTGATGAAGAAAGCCTTTTCGAGGAATGGAGTCGTCATTTCTGTAATGAGATCCGATTTCAGATATGTTGGGACATATTTCATCAGCTTTTCGCCTTTGACGCCTAGATGGCTGCGCCACAATTGATCATAGTATGCCACAATCTTTGTCTTCAAAGGTTCTGGAAAACATTTGATTTGTGCATAGGTATTGACTCGGTCCGTCTTCATTTTGTATAGACTAGACGTAACGTCAAGTTGAGAAACAATGTCTTCCAATGAAGCAATCACCAAGGTATAAACCAACATTCCGACAATGAGGATCAGTGTTGAATAAAACACCTCTTGCATCGAGTCCAAATGCCCTGTAATATCACCATAACCCACAGTGCTGATCGTTGCCATTGCCCAATACAAACCCGCAGTATATTGTTGGCTGACTACCGCCAATGGCACTGCAATCCCAGGACATTGGGGGGCAGGATGTATGAGTCCCTCACTGTTTGCCCAGTTACTCTGGCCTTCAACATTGCCACTGTTGGCGTGCTGGTTGAAGTTTGCTATAGCAAAAAATATGCACGAGTTGATGTGTGCCAACAATAAGATGATAAGCAAGAGCTTCATGAGCTTCAGCGGATTCTTTGGAACTTTGACTCCTGCTTTAGCCAGGCTTGATTCTACGCGCCTAATCAAGTAGGGCATTTCGATTGCTCGGAGGAGCTTGTTCAATCGAAACAAAGACCACGTCTGGAGTTTCCAGAGTGGACAGAGGGTTGGCACAACCAACACAACAGCCTCGACTGGCAGAGCGCAGAGAAGGTGCCACTTCACTTTTCCTGACTCAAGATACCGCTGCCAGATTTCTCGATGCCCAACGATCAAATTATTATTTTCATCATAGAATGCCAAAAGTGCGGCTCGGAATATGAAATCGGCAAAGAAGAGCACATCTCCAAAGTAATCAAGGAGAATCCATCCAATTGACACGTCGTGATTTTCTAGAAATGCAACCCGAAAAGGCACAGCGATCATGCTGTATAGTGTCACACTTAGAATGAGCCCAAACCACGCTTGCATGAAGTAGCCGTCTGGGTGGAGGAATAGCGCGGAATTTCGTCTTGCTCTCTCAACTGCCTTCAGTGCACCATGGACAGAGGCACGCCGTCGTGTATCTTCATTTTTTGCCTCAGTTTGTTTCAGCAAAGATTGAGATCGCGGAAAGTCACGAATAAGGTTGCGGAAGACAGATCTTTTCAGCATCCATATTTCACATTCAGATGCGGTTCTCGCTAGAAAAGGATTCTTGAGCCAATTGTCAACCAGGCAGCCTTCTGCAAAACAGTCGTTTGCGTCCAGCTTGCGAACAACTTTGAGACATTTGTCTTTATTTTCTTCCAAAAGGTCCACTCTTCCCTTCTTGATGAAGTACATGCCGATCGAGGGAGTGTCAGCAGTCAGTATCATGTAGTCAGCAGTATAAAAGGCTTGCTCCATAGATACCATGATTTTTCTGATCAATCCTGCCTCACAGTCTGCAAAGAAATCACAGCTCCCCACCATTGGTTGAGTTATGTGAACAAGCAAGTTTGTAGACAGGTGGGCTGGAATGGCTTCACGCAATAACACTTCTTCATTCAAGCCGGCTTGTTCCTGATCAACGTAATCAAAGTATTCAATCACTTTGTGATAATCTTCAAGGGGAATTTTGTGCCGATCCATGAATCTTTTCATGCAGTTCAATTTGTGTTCGTAGTTGTTCTCGGACAACTCAGCATCGTGGAAAAAGCTAGTGACATTTGCAACTACTGCTGCAGTGAAGACTGCACCGATTGCCCCTACAAACAAAGCATAGCATGTTTCTGTAAAGTCTTCTGGGGTCAAATCTCCATAGCCAACCGTGGACAGAGTGGTGATAGCCCAATAAACAGAAAGAACGGCACTTTCAGCCGGCCTCAAAGCATTCCACCCCGCGCTGCTCCAAACCACAAGGAGCAAGCTGTATAAAAGCATCAACAAAACTGATCTCTGAGTTTCGTTCATTTTCACATCTAAACATGCACCAAGGTGTCTCTGAAGATTCGAGACGGCGGAGGGAATTTGTATGACCCTTATCAACTTGGAGAGGCGAAACAATGCATGGTGACTGCCAGTTCCAGCAGAAATCAAGTCCAGTGGGAGCACCGCCAACAAATCAACCTTGAATTTCTTTGATGAAAAGTAATGATTTCTAATGGCAGCAGAATCTGATATGACAACGGTCCGGCCATTTTCATAACTGGCAAAAGAATAGACAGTTGATCTGAGAATCATATCCGCAATGAAAAGTAGGTCGATGCAGTAACCAATAAAGAAGGTGGGATCATACGCCGTCTGAAGTGAAGAGGCTCGTTGATACGATGCAATCCTCGTAGGAGAATCGATCGCATAGTACAAAATAGCAGCAATGGAGAATAAGTCCCAACATAGATGAATCCTTGAGTTTGGAGGGATTCTGAATTCCTTCTGTATCATGGTGTCCTCTCTCATCATAGCTTTCAACTTATTGCGACCTTTCCCTTCTAGAACCGCAGTAACTGACCCCAATATCTTTGTGAGTCTCTCCTTAGTTGTCTTGATTGTTTCAATACATCCTTCGTCGTTACTTTGGCGGAATGCACAAGACAGTGATGAGAAGGCAAAGTGTGCATTATGTGGGTGGCTCATCACTTCCTTGAAGGCATCGAATGTGAGAACCAGGGCCTCTGTGAAGTCAGCTGTCTTGAGGCCTACAAGATTTGTGGTACCAAAAAGGAGCTCATAATCTCCTACATAGTCGCCAGGTAGCAGGTTTCCTACAGCATCAGCCACGCCCGGCAGGTGAACTTCTGCTTTGCCACTCTTGATGATGACCAATTCTCTCTGCATTTCACCTTTGTATAGGATAAATGAGCCAGGGGTAAATATCCGCCGCTTCAGTGCAGTTGCCATCATCGTAAGGAAGGTTTCACTTCTTCTTTCTTTGTCAAAAAATGGAACTCTTGTGAGCATACCAACATGATGTTCTGCTAATTCAATCGACAAGCGAGGAGGCAACTCGCCGAGCAATACTTCGTCTAGCATCCCATACTGTGACCGGCTCAGGTAAGAAAAGTACGTCACCACCCGTTGCCTTAATTGCGCTGGCACTGACCGAGACGAAACCCACCGAGATATCGTATCCATTTCGTGGCGGAATTGCATGTTCACCACGTCGAGGTTTGCCAGGACTGATGTCATGTTCGCAATTGTCAAGGCATAGGCAAATACCCCACAAATCATGAATACACAAGCAAGAGCCATTTCAACAGAAGACTTCGACGGCACCACTGTGTCCCCATACCCGATGGTGAAGATGGTTTGCATAAGGAAGTAGATGGATCTCGTGAAAAAGATTGTCTGAGGACAATCGTCGCACTCAATGCTAGGTTCGGCATTGCATATGTCCGTGTCCATGACATCTGTAATTACGAAGTCTTCAGCAACCCACATTTCTTCCCCGAGAATCTCATTGGCGAAGTCTTCAGCTGGCGGACAAATATCGTCTACAACCAACAAGGTGGATAGGCCGAAGTACAAACACCCGCACTCGCACATGAACAAGAGCATGAAGAAGAGAATGATGTACATGCGAAACACAGGTTCATTCACTGGCTCTTTTCGTTCCTTGAATCGCTTCAGCTCTTGGAACTGCCCGGGGAGATGCATCACACGGATCATACGAAGCACATTGAAGTAGGTGTGCGTGGTGATTTGTTGCTCGACACTCAGAAAGGGAGATATGGGAAGCTTGATGATGGGTATGCAAGCTATCGCATTGATGAAAAATGTCGGGGATCCGCGATACTTCACGGTGATCAAATGCCGATCCATCACAACTTGGCCAGTATTTTCATCGACGTATGGGCGGTAGAATCGTAGGATGGTATCCGCCACGAATATGAAGTCAAACACCACATCCAACGATATCAGAACCTGCGGCGTCTTGTCTCCTGACATGATGAATATCCGTATTGGTGTGATGACTGAGTTGTACCAAATGACCAAAAATATGAATCCATCCCAAGCGAGGCGAATGTAAGAGTCTGGCAGGAAACGTCGCCCAATCTTCTCTGCCATTCCAGGAGATCTCTTGACCGGCGCGTCATTCCTGGGGAGAGCACTGATCCTTCGGCTCCTCATTTTGAACGCGACGCTCGAGCCGAGCTTACGCTCGGGACAGGGCTAGAGGCTAGTTCCGATTAGGATGACATGACTCTCCAAAAGAATTTGCTGCGGCGATTACACGAGTGGAGAGTGCACCAGCGTTGATTCCGCCACTAGCGTCCCGGTCCCTTCCGTGCCTCAGCCAGAGACTCCAGCCCCCCTGTAGCGCCAGCACTTCAACGAAAAAAGGTCTCTTGAAGAGCTCACGATCGTCGCGCTACCTTCTCGAAAAAATTAAAAACCTGTTGTGACTTGTGACTGGCCACATCGAACATGACTGGCGGCGTGCAGGGGAGACCGACGAAACTCGTTTTCATCAGAGGCCCTGTGCGGGCTCTCCCCGCCTCCTCAGGTCGCTCTGAGGACATGACTCTCAGCTCAAGCTATGACATCGATTTTCATCACTCATGACGGTCCATGGCCTTGATTTCGCCAATAACCTTCTCAATCATCGATTTCTCACCCCCCACGAAAGGGAGCAGCGGCATGGCATAGCTTTCTTGGCACATCCCAAGAACGCACAGCGACGTTTTCGTCGCCTGTACGAATCGCCCCTCGGCCATGTCGTAAATCTTCTTAAGAGCCTGAATCTTCTGGTAGGCTTCGTCCTCCATTGCTTGGTTTCCCGTCGCTGCCCCTTGGTAGAAAGATACAAATGCCTCTGGGATGATGTTTGAGCCACCTACGACTCCACCGTCACCGCCGAGTCTGATAACTTTTGCCACGTGCCATTCGGCGCCGGTCATGACTGACCAAGATGGACACAGCTCGGACTTGACTTTACACAACTGGGCAATGTAATCCAAATCAAAGCTGCTGTCCTTGATCCCCACGATGCGACCACTCTCGCCGTATAGTCTCGCGAGTTCTCTCACTGTCTCAATTTCGAACGTTACCTTGGTCAGCGCCGGCATGTTGTACAAGAATACTGGTAACGTTGTACGATCGACTACGTGTTGGACGTAGTGCTTGAGTTCTGCTTGACCAATTGGAAAGTAAAACGGAGGAGCAACGACGACCGCATCTGCCCCGCAGACCGCGGCGTGCTCTGCCAGTGCGATAGTTTCGTCGACGTTCGTATCCGACACGCCCACCAGGATGCGGAAGTGCGCGCCGTATTCCTCGTCGCCCCTTCGCTTTCGTTCGTTCGCAAGTATTTCTCGGACTGCATCGCAGCACAGCGTCACGAAGTCGCGACGCAGGCGGGGAGTCAAACTCGGACCTTCGCCCGTCGATCCGAGGATGAATACTCCGGCTACGCCGCCGCAGATCACATGGTTCAGTAAGCGGCGAGTTCCATCGCGGTCTATTTCGACGCCCCTGGCGCCCAGCAGCGGTGTGGCGAGCGGGGTGACTATCCCTCTGGTGTTCATCATAGGTACCTATCTTTCGTCCTCGTGAAGGAGAGACTGAAGACGACCGAACGAATGGACTGCTCCAGCTTGCTCCATCCGCCGCCAATCGTGCTCCAGTACCTACAGTAGCCAGCATTATTCTTGGCTGATGAACCGCCGCAGTGGTGGGAATCCGGGGATGGTACGTAAAGTGCATACCATTCGATTTAGTTGCGATCCGCACCCTCCGTGCTGGCGAGTGGTTGAAAAC
>JALLBE010000376.1:0-17939 GCA_036939795.1 Thalassiosira mediterranea
CTTCTTATTGTAGATGACGGGCGCCCGTCGAAATATCTGTCAAAATCCCCGTTGACATCCCAACGCCCACGAAGTCAGTTTATTTCAGAGATCAAATTTATTTATTGGGTGGGTAGCTAAAATAGTCAACCAAGTCTTGCTGTGGCAGCGTGGTGGCAGTGGATTGTTATTTAGTGATGGTGCGACATCAAATGCAAGCTGAAAAACTTCTCAGGCAGAGTCCCCCCCAACAGGTCATTGTCACTTCACTGTGTCTGGCTGGGTCACGTCACGAATTGTGGAGTGCATGCCCAATGCCCAATGGCCCAACAGCCAAAAGCAAAAAATAGGTGAAGCGTGAAGCTCAACCTATCTCATAATTCCAAGGAACGACGACAATGGCGAAGTCTCTCTTCCTCCCAGCTCTCCTGATCTCATCCACCTCGGCCCTCGAGGCGGGTCTACGCGGCGGCATCGGAGACGGCATCATCGGCGACGGCTTCGATCACATCGGGATCGACCGCGCCGAGGGTGACGGACACCGTCGCCTCCCGCCGAAGCCGTGCGTCGCCGTCGGTACGTCGTGCAACGGCGGCTCGACGTGCTGCGACTCCGCAGTTTGCGTGAACAAGTCCTGCGTGGCGAGCGGGCCGGGCCCGACGAACCCTCCTACGAACAACCCAACGAATGTGAGCTCGACGACCGGTGGTGTGTTCTACCTCTCTCGCATCTTTTCTACCGCTAACCGCCGACCCCATGTCTTTCTCCGCTCTCGTGCCCCGCCTCGCCGCTCGTGAATGACATGAAGGCGATCACCTCTTCGCCAACCAAGGTAAATCAAAAGCTAGATGCACCGTCGCTCGGGTAGTTTCTCGTGTCTAACATCATATTTCCAACCGCGGTTAGGGACCTGTGACACTCTCTCCCGTGACTCCGGCGCCAGTGACCGCCTCTCCCGTCGCCGCTCCAACGACGTCCTCTCCCACAGCTGCACCCGTCACCCGTCAACCTGTCGAACCCGGGACGTGCGTCTGCTGTTCCGATAGCACCCACTACTTTGGCGATTACTTCAAGGCCGAGAAGGGAGGGTACAGGAATAGTGGTGGAGGGTATGGTTTGGATGAAGATTTCAAGTGCACCGCGGCTTTCCTGGATGGGACGACGACTTTTGATCTGGTAGTACCGATTTGTAGCGTTGATTTGCTTGTGGTAGGAGGTGAGTCTAACATCACTCTCTGGTCAAACGTACAACCATTGGTTTGAGGCAGTTTGGGTCTTTTTTATGCATGCGATGCTGGTAGCTTGTAGCAAATAGAGATTATGAGATGTGCCGTGGCAGCATTTCGTCTCAGAAGTCTCTTCAATCAGTGGGCGAAATTGGAGAAGCCCGTACTGCACAGATGGAATCGAAATTCTACGCGGGACCAGAATGTAACAAAATTTGGATGTCCGACTGGTCATGGGTTGTGGGTGGCATATTCTGGATTGTCTTGAGGTTTTAGCATCGGCTATTTTGATCCATCTCACTTATACAACATATCTATATCAACGATGGCACTAGGTGGTGGAGGAGGTAAGTATTATTGCATCTCTCTTCGTGTGGAATACATTTCTGGATCGTCCTCCTGAAATGAAAGCGGTGATGTCGTCAAATGTCGTTGCCTCGTCATTGTAGGAGGTGGAACGGGCAATAACATTGCAGGTGCGGGGGGTGGTGCTGGTGAGCTGGTCCAGTGGGGCCTCGGATCGGGCACCCTCAACGCTGGGTCTATCACTGTCACTGTGGGTTCTGGTGGGGCCGGCGGCTCCGGAGGAGCTTTCGTCACCCCTGTCGCCCCCGAGATGGGCGGTGTTACGAGCATCTCCAGTGGGAGCATCTCCATCACAGCCAATGGAGGGGGTAGGGGTGGGTCATCCGTCAATGGTGGTGGAGATGGTGGATCCGGGGGAGGGGCTTATAGTAACGTCCCGGGTGGACAAAGTGTGTTGCTAGGTGGTGGGCTTGGAAACGCAGGGGGTTCAAGCAGCTCGGCTGCTGGAGCAGGTGGTGGTGCAATGAGTGCAGGCAAGTATTTCTCGTGGAGTCTAAAGTTGTTTTACATTTGGTTTGCGATGCACGTTTGTCTGACAAGACCGCTACTTTGCATTCTGCAGGAGAGAGTGCAAATGGATCTGTATCCCCCTGCTTTGGGGACTACGCTGGCAACGGTGGGAGCGGGAAGGATTTGAGTGGCTCATTCGGATTCGACTTTGGGGTGAGTATGAAAGTGTGAATACAATGAAGCCATTGTGAATTACAAGGATGGGAATCCCGTCCTCTTCTTCTTTTTGTGCTCTTGCTGTTATTGTCTCGGAACACTTACCAAATATTGCACTTCCAATAACTATTCCACAGGATTATGGACGGTATGTATTCAAATAAATGCATGTCATCTACTTTTGTCAAAATGTGCGACACTGATTTCTCTCTGGGTCTCAACATTGATATGCATGTACTGCTCAAACTAATATAGGTTTGCCGGAGGTGGAGCGGGAGGAGCTAGTGCAGATACGAGTTGTCCGGATAGGTACGTTTCTTTTAGCCGAAAGAAGCTCTGTAGTTGGCCGCTCACGCTGGTATCATTTATGACTAATAACAATGCCTGTGCATTCCACAGAAATCAAGGGATCGGTGGAGTTGGGGGTGGAGGAAATGGAGGAAGTGAGTGCCTTCTATTTGCATGGAAACATGATGTATAGGTTTGACTTCTTGGTTTCTTGTGTGTAGTACTCTTGCTAAGTCAAGTTGTCGCCATTTGTATTTCTCCAGGTATTTTTGGAGGCTCTGGAATTGATGCACTGGCCAACTCTGGAGGTGGAGGTGGGGGTGGGGTAAGTCACCTTAATTTTCTGTTCGAAGTAGTGGTGATATCATAAAGGAATGCTGACAAAGACCTTCATCTCATTTATGGAATTTGCAGTCTGGTAGTAATATTTTGGGTGGAGGGCCTGGTGGCGCTGGCGCATCCGGCATCGTGTTGATTCGATTCAAGGAATGCCCATAAAACCCTGATGGCATTTGTGTACCAAGGAAAGAAATGTTATATCACGTTGCCTGAATTGGGATATGAACACAGGTTCAGTCTGCGGACTTGGAATCGTTTGAATATGTAGATGCACTTTGGTCTAAACGTTTAAAAGTGAAATATTCAACTTATGTTTCACATGAGACGAACTTTGTATCTCCATAGTCTGCGTTTGATGCTGTTCTTTTCAAGCTATTTTGGCCCATGCATCAAGCACAATGCAAGCAGATACTGGCTCTCTTTCTACTGAGAGAAGGATTCCATGCCCCTCAACGAGCACAGGAGTGGTACACAAGTTAATCAAGTACCACGACAACGAGACGTTTGCGGGCTTCGAAAAATTGAGTTAACAATTCACAGCTAAGTTAAGGGTTCAGATATGCGTAGGTGTACCAGAAGATGACGCTTGCGCGCAAAAAGTGGAGGCTTTGATCAAAACTCTGCAGAAACAGCTTCTCAAGCACCGAAATCATCCGTGGCCGTATTGGTGCTGCTATCGCTGCTGCATGTGATCCATGACAATCTCATGTGCATGCGGACTCTATGAATTGGTCACAAATTAATTCACTACCAACAGTTTGTACCAGGATTTGCAACAGCATTGTCTCATACGAGGAAGTACATCATTGAGGCGCACGACGCAAATAGCATGAAATATGAGGAACTATGTATTGGAAGGGTGCGTCATTTTCTATCACCATCAAATGATGGCACGCACTGAATTATCACTATCTAGTCGGAGTATCCCTAAACGAAGTAAATATGGCTGCTGGGAGTAGGCCTAGAGTACATCACCACTACCCGATAGACTGGACTCCCCTCTCTCTTGAATACTTCAATACTTTTTAGGGGGAAAACAGATCTCTAAAGAGATCATGAGCCGTGGGGAAGCACATGAAAACATCGTGTTGTATCGATTGTAAGGGCGATAAACATGGATGGATCATGCCTTGATCCGAGAGAGTCGTCTTCAGCATTTACCGAAAGACAGGCTGAACTACCATCCAGACATTCACTCCCATCACTTTCTTGCGAGTGAGTGGGTCTCCATTTGAGGGCCCGAAACCCGGGATTTGCTTTGTTGCAACAACCAAAACATTTGGCAAGACAACCTGTTATGAACAGAACACAATTGAAGACAGCAAAAGTGCTCACACCGAAACAGTGCACTCAGGCTCCTGGAAGATGTACCATCTCCACTTGCATACTTTTCACTTACTCGCATGCTGCTTACCGAACCTGGGTTTCTACCGTTACGACCATGTCTCAGCCCTGAGAACCAATCTAAATATGAATATTTTTCAATGTATTCATGTCCACTCCTCTGTTTGAGCTTACTCACGGAACAAGAAGTAAATGAGAACTGTCAAGTGAAACTAGTAGATGGTGTCACTCTCCTGCCGGAAGTCGTATACAGCAATGTCAATGATTGCAAGACTTCCTTTGAGGTCAGGATACTACATACTACAATACATGCAGGAAAGCGATAGGAACTCGGCGTGATACTTCCTCCGTTCCGTCACATTTCGTCAAAATTGTGTGAAGAAAATTGTGTGAAGAAGAAGAAAAACACCGTATTACTGAGGATCCCCCCTGTACCACCTGATAAAGCTCTTCACTTAGCATTAGCATGCTCAGCTTGGATATAATATATGTGTAATTATACCTTACAAACATGTCCAGTGCTTCTCTGCCCCCCCCCCCCATAACTTTCTCCTTCCCGTAACTAAGGCTCTGAAGAATGCCACAGACCATATCAAACCTATTTTGCACCAAGTTGAGGTCTCTACGGCATGGTTACACATTGACTCATGGCATTGGCCTGGGGTGATGGCTAAATGGACTTGCCAAGTTTTTTCTGTGACTTCCCTTGTTATATCCTTCACATGGGCAAAAACACAATAAGTCACCCCTAACCCTAAAATTAGTTGGCACACTGCCAATATTCTGGTAACAATACAACACAAAGTCAAAGTGTTATACGGCAGCGTCATAGTGGTTTCCCATGAATTCTGATTCACGAGTGCAAATAATGAACAAATACTAACAGAACGACCCTCTAAACAGAACACAGACTTTCCATTTCCATGAATATTGAATGAGTTTCATAACTAGTTTCCTATTGAAAATACCTCTTCTCGATGCTGAGATGAGGTAAACTAGTAAGATAGAACTGTGTACCTTATTTTGAGCTAAAGTGTATAATTGTACACCTTATGTAAGGTGAGCTAAAAATTGGTGTTTTCAGGTGTCAACCTTCGGCTCAGGTTGTCGCACCTTGATCCAAGTGCCGGTTGAGGACCATACTAGTACTAGGAGTTAGAGTTAGAGTAGTTTGTAACAATACTGGGGCCATTGGGGTCAGAATCAGGTAACGGCACTCTCTAAAGTAAGGACAAATTATGTGTCCTGCCATGATCGGCGGTGAATAAAGCGCCATTAAATTATTCAGCATCACTTCATTCTAGTTGTAGTGAATAGTATACACCTAAGCCTAAGCATCGGCATTACCTAGTCCTAGTCAACCCCAACCCCAAACCCAAACCAACTACCCTATTCAATAGCCTGCTAGTGCTAGTGAGTGGGATCACCTTCCAAGAGTAACAGTACCGGATATGCATGACACCGCTCTACAGCAGTGATACCGAATTCTCCAAGGCAACAGGTGCTGTGCCAGTAACTTCCTGGCTCTGCTCTAACGAAGTACCCATGGGCAACAACAACAACAGCAGAACAAGATCTGACCCTCCCCCACCCATTGAGCAAGCAAGAGCAAGTGATGTGGGGAGAGAAAGAAAATGCCCACCTGTCCCCATGACAATGACAAGTTGTGACAAGCACCAACCAAGCCAACAGCCAACAAGAGCCACCATCTCAATCAAGAGCAAGAGAGCAGAGACAGAGAGGGGGCACACCCCCAAGTATACAATAACCCCAGGATCCAAAGCATTCCTCTGGTTTGTAAACGACAACACGTGATGACCAACCTAAAACCTAAAGCATAAGCCTAAAATGGTGCCACCAGGAATGAGGCAAAGCCAAAACAGGACACAGTACCAAAAATGGGGTGGTTGTTTGGTGGTGCAGAACAAAGGCGATGCCGATGCAGGTAGAGTAGCAGGGTAAGGGTGTAATGGTGGAGCGACCCTTAGATTGAAGCAATTGTGTCCAGGGGTGGTTGATGCGATCCATAGGTACCATAGGTGTGTATGACTGGCGCAATTTTGGTATGTAGGTAAAAATGGATGATAGATTTCGGTGCTACAACAAATTGTGCATGGTAGTAGATTTGATGAAACTTCTTTAAAACTTCTCATAATCGCTCCAAGGGATGCCGGGCGCGGTGACCCGCGCCAAACTTTGCCCCATACATGTCTACGTTGGAACCTGTTATCTCTCGCTCTAAAGGACATTTATCGCCAACTGCCGCGAGCGCTCTATGTTTCATGCTCTTGTCACTTTCCGCGCTCCGCCCATCGGCTGTACACACAAGGTCATTTTTCAGTTCGTCCTCCTCCGTACACTGCGAGCACCCCTCTCGTCCGCCATTGCCGCCTCCCGCCTCTCCGCGCCGTATCCTTCTCGCGCTGCTACAGCCGCACTCTCCCACCCGTACCTCATCGGCGTCGTCGCATCGTCATAGCAGGCAGGGCAATTGAGTAGACCCGTCGGTCGCACGCGCCGTCTCCGCTTGCAGAAGTCGCGACGCGAGGCTGAAATAGACGGCCGGCCGTTCTAGGTGGTTACGCCGCCATTGCCGTACCGAGGCATTCGATCCGAGCCATAAGCTACCGCGAAGAGAAGAAAGTCCACGACTCCTGACGCAGCGCGCCCGGTTTCGACAGGATCGAATTCATCGCAACCTCAGTCGCAACTGTCGATAGACGTCGACGAGAATCGATTTACGATAGCCTTGGAGACAGCTCATTCGGGAGTATCGTCGCCGCTGCCGTAGGTCCGAACATTTCTTAAGTCTACAGAGAATACAGAACAAAGATGGCGCTCGTCAATGTCGTCAACATGGTAAGTCCGCCATTTCCGCCGCATGTCGTACTTCGTACAGACTTCTAACATAGCATCTTGCTCAATGCCATTCCTCACCAACGAATGCCATCGGACGACAACAGGCGGTGCAGGACAATCCCGCACCGTTCACATCCCCCTTCTCCTTCGAAATTACCTTCGAGTGCCTCCAACCCCTCCCCTCCGATCTCGAGTGGAAGGTCCTGTACGTCGGATCGGCCGACGACACCTCCCGGGATCAGGTCCTCGACGAGGTCCTCGTGGGACCAGTGCCCGTGGGAATCAACAAGTTTGTGCTGCAGGCCGATCCCCCCGACGCCAGGAGCATTCCCGAGGGAGATGTCTTGGGCGTGACGGTGGTGCTAGTGACGTGCAGCTACAGGGAAAGGGAGTTCGTGAGGGTGGGATATTACGTGAACAACGAGTACGCCGAGCCGTACGACGAAGAGAAGGGGCCTCCGCGACCATTGGATATCAATAAGGTGCGCAGGGCGGTATTGAGCGACAGGCCACGCGTGACGCGTTTTCCCATCCAGTGGGGAGAGGGGGATGAGGCCCCTAAAGAGGCTGCAGAGGGGCAGAACGCTCAGCAGGAGGTGGAGAATGCGCCGCAGGATGGGGAGGCGAATGTTGAGGATGATGACATGGCCATGGATGACGATGGAGAGGAAGAAGAGGAAGATGAGGAGGAGGATGACGTGTCGGTGGAGGGGCAGGGTATGATGGATGAAGATATGGCCATGGGGAACACGCCGGCGTCAGCGGCTATCACCGCAGAGTAATTGCATCAGGTATCTGTCGGCTCGCAGGTGGAATAGTCTGTGGAAGGTGGCATGTGACAGGGAACATATATGTTTAGATTCTATTGGGTCCACTTCAAGACAACAAGCCTGGAATGGGGTTCATATTTCATATCCGTAACAGATGTTAATTCGTGATCACAAGATGTAGTTTGTATCATATATATGTTGCATTCAATAAGCTGCAGATGCAATGACGAAGCCATCGGCTCTGTCCACTGTGTTCTGTGCTGTACGTGTTGTGATATATTTGTCTGCTCTAATGCTCGGAGAATGCCCATCTAGGCCCATCTACATATTGATCGCGAGCGAAAGAAAGAACTAAGATGGGAAATGCATCCATGGCAGGTCAAACCATTCCTGTGAAACTCTTTTGTTTCATGATCATCAGAGCCCCATCCATACTTAGCAATGCCCAATGCCCATGCAAGCACCAGCAATGAATGCCGATTGTGGCCTTAGTACAGTACACATCATCTGATCATGAATTTATCTCCTGTTGCTTCTCTCTCTAGAGAGACAAAGAGGGAGAAAGTGAAATAGAAGTTGGATTTAGTCAGAGTCGCTCTGATGCTGATGTCCGTTCCGTGGCTTCCAGCACATGAATAAAGGACCTTATGGCAGAATTTGCGTTTGGCGTTTTGCGTTTGTCTCTTCGCGCCCATTTGCATTTTTTCTACACAAACAACTTGCATGACACGAATCTTCCTCCAACTTCAACTCATCTCTCATCTCATCTCACAACTAACTCTCTCGCGTCTCGCGTCTCGCGTCTCGCGTCTCGCGTCTCACGTCTCGCGTCCCCTCACCCCTCACAAAACGCGAGACACCACGCACCATGACGAACACCGCCGGCATGCTGGCTGCGGGCTGGCTCCTCCTCCTCCACTCCGCCTCCGCCTTCGTCTCCGCCACCGCGGGCGTTGGCGTCGGCACCTTCGGCAGCGGCGGCGTCGGCCCCTCCCTCCTCCCGCGCGGCGCCCGCATCGTGGGAAGCCCGAGTCGCGCCACGTGGAAGGCCGCCTCCTCCCTCCGCGGCGGCTCCGACGGCGACGAACTGCGCACCGTCCTCGTGACGGGCGGGACCGGATACATCGGCTCCCACACCTGCCTCGAACTTCTCGACACCGGACGCTACCGCGTGGTGGTGGTGGATAATCTCGAGAACTCGTCCGAGGAGAGCCTGGAGCGCGTCAAGCAGTTGACGAAGTTGGACGAAGCGACCGGCGGAGATCGGCTCCACTTTCGCAACGTCGACATACGCGACGGGGAGGGACTGGCTGATGTTTTGGAGGAGTTCCCGGGGATCGGGAGCTGCGTCCACTTCGCTGGCCTGAAGGCCGTGGGCGAATCGGTGGCCAAGCCGTTGGACTATTACGGCGTTAACGTGGGCGGCACTGCCACCCTCCTGAAGTGTCTGGGAGACGCAGGCGTTGGACGTTTCGTCTTCTCTTCCAGTGCGACCGTGTACGGCGAGCCGGAGAAGCTCCCGCTCGACGAGGGTTGCCGTCTGACCGCCACGAATCCGTACGGTAGGACGAAGCTCTTCGTGGAGGAGATGCTGCGGGATTTGCACGCGAGCGATCCGGAAGCGTGGAACTTTTTGATATTGAGGTACTTCAATCCCATAGGGGCCCATCCTAGCGGGAGGATGGGTGAGGATCCGCAGGTGCGTGCTGGAAGTTGCCCATCACCTTGTGTTTACTGCCAGTTTCACGTCAAATATTGCGTATTGTACACAATACTATCTCACCTGAACTGTTGCCTCATGATCGAATCTTGTCGAAAACGCACTACGTGATGACAGGGCATACCCAATAACCTCATGCCCTTTATCGCCCAGGTCTGTGTCGGCCGACGCGAGAAGCTGAGCGTCTTCGGCGATGACTACGACACCCCCGACGGCACAGGGGTCCGCGACTACATCCATGTCGTTGATCTTGCCGCCGGGCACGTCGCGGCCCTCGACAAGTTGTACGATGACGCAGACGAGAAGGTGGGGTGCGAGGCAGTGAATCTCGGAACCGGGAAGGGAGTTTCCGTCCTCGAGCTTGTGGAGGGTATGGGAGAGGCGACGGGGAAGCCTGTGCCGTATGAAATCTCAGCCAGGAGGCCGGGGGACGTGGCCGAGCTCTATGCTGACCCGAAGAAGGCACGGGAGATGCTGGGTTGGGAGGCGAAGTTGGGGACGACAGAGATGTGTGAGGATACATGGAGGTGGCAGAGCACAAATCCCATGGGGTACGTGGTAGAGGAGGAGGAGAAGGTCGCGGAGATTGCAGGCGAGAATTGAGGTGCTGATTTGCTTTCTATTTGGTGCTATTGTATGCTGCCGTTGATTATGTTGGCAAAATCTATGCGAGCGCAAACGATTATTCGCGTGTCTCGAGTTGTCTGGAGGTGAGAGATGGGGTGTCGGGGAGACGGTCTGTGCAAACCCCTTATCATTTTTTCTGTGATACCAACCGTCACAACTCTACTGTTTGCTGCAGTTGGCCCAATGACATGCAACAATAATTGATGAGCAAGGAAACTCAGGGAGAAAAATAATTCCGAACATAGTTTACATGCTACAGAGATTCCAACGATGTCGTATCAAACCCTTGGATGCAACTGGCTGTTTTTCGGTATGTGTAACAGGTGCCTTGGCTCATGCCTCAATATTCATTCACCTCAGAACCAGCACCCACATCCCATGGACGGAGCCATACATCAGTATGGGCTTTCAATTTTCATGACGGTAACATGGATTTGAGGTAGAAATCATGAATTGTTTCTTTGCTTTCCTGGCAGACCAATTTTCATTATGAATAAACATGGGGCAGAGTAGCTAGGCACAGGGGGGACACCCGAGCCAAATAGAGGGGTCACACTGTCAGGGACACTCTAGCTTTCACTAGAACACAGTGGCAGCAATATTGCAATGACCTATTCAACATGTTGTAAGAGAGCCCGGGCCCCCCAGACCTCATCACATATGTTGGCTTGTACAGAGATTATATGTCAGAGCACAGTGGCAGCAATATTGCAATGGCCTGGTCAACGCGCTTGATGAGAGCCCGGGCGCCCCAAACCTCGTAACATTTTTTTGCGTTCATGAAGTGCACCATTGCTTCGTTGGGGTTACCCTTTTGCAGAAGATAGGTAGCAGTCTTTTCCTCTACCAAACCTTCTTCATGAATAAACCTATGTTTGCGAGCAGCTGTTTGCGACTTTCTGTATGAAGCCAATGCCTTATCATCATCGCCCTTCAGGTAGTAATATTCTGCCTCTAGCAAGTGGAGTTTGTTTGCAAAGTTCCACTCGCTTGAAGTGGCCCACTTTTGAAAAGATCGAAGCGATGTGAGCCCAACATCTGTCCATTTGCTTTCATCATCGTTGCGCTTCCTCGCAAGATAGAAACCAATAAGACCATCGATGAAAGTGGCCACTAAGGTTCCAACAACACGTCCTGCAAATATGAAAAAGACGACAACATGAGAACGAATCAACCCTAGAGCAAATTTCTCTACTATTGCAGTCACTCTCACCCCTTGATACCAGCGGGAATTGCTGTTGTAGTTCAAACATCTCAGCGGCCTTTCCCATGTCCCCATTGAAAAATGCCACGTACTTTTTCTTGGCACAAATCAATCGACATAGAGACACCGCACCACTGCTGCGGCAGCTTGCGAAGCAAGACTCTTCTGTCATTCCATTTGCATATGGTAACAATGCGTTTTCACTTATGCCCATCAGCTCCAAAGTAAGCTGGTGCTGCAATAGTAGAAGTCATGAATTATGTGAGATAAGGTAAAATAATCAATTGATCAATGATGCAATTCCAACAATTGAAGGATGCCTACCAAAACTCCAAATGATATCCAAAAGCTACGGTGGTTGACCTGGAAGGCGCGCTTGGCATATGTTCTGGAGGAGACACAGGATGGAAAAAGTAAGGTAAAATATCACAAAAGGACCAGTTGATTCCAGGTTGAAGAAGATAGGTAGAGAGTTGGAAATTTGTTTCTTACTGTACGTTGTTGGCAAGTGTTTCAAGGTTCTCTCCACAGCCATAAATCGCCGTGTCTGTATACTGAAATGACAAGAAAAGAGGTGTATGATACTTTACTGTAAGACTTGAATCCAATCGAGGAGAAAAGAAAAGTAAGTGCACCCGCGAATTTACCTGGTAAAGATTTGTCAGGCTATATTCCATATCCCCACTCTCTGCTCCTGAGTCATACGCTTCCAAATGCTTGTTTTGGCCAGCTAATGATCCAGCGTGATCAAGCATAGATAACAAGTCAGGTTGAATTGAGAAAGTCGTGTTGCTATTTCACAAATAGAGAAGACAATGCGTACGTACATTGCCATGGTTCTTTCCCTGCATCAAAGATGGTAACGAAAGAGATATTCAGCCCAGTTTGAGATAACGGCACAGTTTCATCACACAGCATAGATACTACTTTTGTAGTTCGTTGCATGCTTCCACTCACAAATGTTGATAAATCCATATACTGTGGCATACAGACGTGGTGTCATCTGCGGTGACAAAGAACATGTTTGTGAGATTTGGGACTTCATGTCTTTCGCAAGTAACACATGCAAGCATACCTCAACGGCACCAAGTCTCGTCATCATTTCAGTGGCAACCCTATCGAGAAGCGGAGAAGGAAAGGATTTGTTTGATAAGATCCAAAGAGATTTGGCCCTGCAATTTATGGGTTAGGCGCAAACACTACCAACATACCTCCCCATCGTGTGACCCCCATCAAAGTCACACAGTGGCTCGGACACCAACCACACTCCATAGCATGCATATGCAAACGGTGAGATACTGCATACCCCATATTCTATACTCATTTTCACCATTCGGAACACTAGAATTGGATTCAACATAGGGTTCGCGATGAAGTTCATGATTACAGCATGATTCATGAACTGCATTGCCGCCTTTGGTATGAACACGACACAACCCTATTAGCATGTAATGAAGTGAGAAAGGTCTTGTGCCGAGTACAAAAATACTCACCAGCTTTTGCTTATCAGACATCATGGGCAGTGAAAGCAACTCATCCTGAGATTTTCTCCCCATCACCTGACGTATCTGTGCAACTTCACTCCTAAAAACGTCAGTGGTAATTTCTGATGGAATCACCACTCCAAGCTGGGACAAGATGCGCATACATGTTGCTATACCTTGTTCAAACTTTGAAGAGGCTGTATAAGACAATTGGTGCGAATTTCTCAGTGAACTTAACAGAAACCCAACAATGATTCATCAATATGTGCAAGCTTACCTGCAAGGGAGCGAACTAAATTGTTGAGGATGTTTAGCTTGTCTTCGAATGAGCGAGCTTTTGCTAAAGGCTTTTGACTCAGTTCAGTGAGGCGGGAAAAGTCTCCAACAACAAAAAACGCTTCAGATGCTGCGGAAGGTGTAGGGAGAAACGTCATTTGATAAAATTGCAGCTCAGAGATATTGGTCAAGAGAAACAAACGCTATCAACCTCCGGTTTGTACATACCTGCATCATAAAGCCTGATGGAGAGTTCGTATTGAGCCTCCCAACAGTCAGGTCCAAGGAGAGTCAGGCCCTTCGATAGGTATTTCGCTGCAGAACTGAACGCTGAGGTTGAGAGGGCCTTCTCACCCGCCTCCAGATTCAGCTGAGCTACCTCATACTTGGAGTCTGCGTCATCTATGAGATGCAGCCCGCGATTCATATTGTCCACTATGAAGAAGAGAAGTTCAGGCATCTCGGCAGGTGTGGTCGTGATGAACAGCCGCGACCCGAGGAGTAGATGGAAGGACTCGCGCTTATTGATTGGTATGAGGTCATACGCTGCCTGCTCGTTTTATCGAGAAGGGTAAATGGTTTGCGATAATCCCAAGTGAAAGCAAGAATGATCAGCCCAGTTAACACTCACCTGCTGGATCTGGTCGTGTGCCCAGATGTATGAGCCGGTGTTTGAGTCTTGAAGGAAGCCATACTCAACACATGACTCGAGGAAAGTATCCTCAAACTCATCGTCCTTTCTTGCCTTCTCCAGCACTTTCGCTTCAAACTTGGCGCCCAGACAAGCTGCTACCTTCAGCCCCATCCGCATCTTTTGCGAGAGATTCTTCATTCGCTGTATGGAAAGGATTGGTATGGTGGGATCAGATTCAAACGATGACCAATAACGACATAAACCGATAGATCATTCACTATACCTGTGTCATGTGTGAGACTACGTCACCGTGGATTTCTTTGCGTCTGATCTCCCCAAGATCATACATCCACCTCCGCGATGTCATGCTGAACCAAAGGTCTCCCTCGTCATTAAGAGAGGCAAGGAACCTCAGAATGAACACTGTCAAGGTTTACATTAAATGTGTTAGCATCTCGTTGAGTAAAGCAGTTCCAATACTGTTTACAATAGTTGGGATCACTCACATATGATTCCTCCAGTCTTGCTGTGCACAACATTTGACAGTGGCCGACACAGACTGGGAGGCAGGCATAGCTGCTCTGATAGCAGAGTGTTGATGCATTCCTTCTCAATGGGCCCTGGAATCGTTCGAGATGCAACGTCGAACATTGGTGTGGGCATCTCAGCAACCAAGGACGGGGAAACAAATCCAGCATCGACTACTCACCTATCTTGATCGTGACGATGTTCACACCCAACTCTCGTAACGCGTTCAGCTTTGAAGTGAGGGGATGTGCGAAGGTGACTTCATTGTCTCGGTAAGCTCCTAAGAAAAGCTGATGTGAATATGTGATCCACGTACGGATCAGCACATGGACTCCAGGAAATGGATCAAGTTGAGAACGCAAACCATGGGTACATGATACTCACGAAGTGTTTAATGTCAGGGTCTGTCATCATCATTCGGACGATGTCGAGCTGAGGAAAATCAGATCGAGCGCATTAGGAAAAAGTGTGTGATCAATGCAAACGATAGACATGGAGAGAAACCCAGCAACTCACCGTCATCTCATCGGCCCACTGAAGGTCGTCCAGGAACAGCACCAGAGGGTGCGCCCTGCAAGCAATCGCGCCAACGAGCTTGCAGAACATATATTTGAGGCGGTGGCTATTCCTTATCACTTTAGAGCTGCTCGTCGGCATCCCTGGTGAAGACGACACCATCGTTGAAGCATCGGTTACCAGCCACTTCTGTAGGTTGGGTATCACCTCCAGAAGTAGGTTGTTGCCCACTGACCCAATTGCGTCTTGAATCCGCCACTTCATGGACATGTGAACATCATGTCTCTCGCCCTTGCGAATGTCGGCATCAATGATGGAGCCGAAGAAGGTGTTGAGTGCTGAGGCGAGGATGGTGTCTGGCCGGTCGGCGGACTTGTTGAACTTTCCCTCGATGAAGTACCCATTCAGGTTGAGCATGGGCTTCTTGATCTGGTTTACCAACGTCGATTTTCTGTTGAGGTGGTGAGAAAGGCATGGCTTGGTTATGAGTTATGCACGTATAACTGAACTCAAAGCTTCAAACAACGTGACCCCAAAATATGTATGGTAGGGACGTCTATTGGGTGGACCAATATCAATTCAGCTGTCAATTGCATCTGCCTGGTATAACAGAGACTGTCAGCCAAAGTCTAGGTGGTGCGCAAAATGTGCAAAGAGCTCAGAAAAGGTATTCCCGCCTTGGAACAAAAATCAATTTTCACTGGGCGTGCAGGTTCAGTCCACTGCTATCTCGACCCCCAAATATTAAACAGATTGTTTGTGCTCATCCATGCTCGCAAAGAGCTGAAGTATGCACATCATCCAATTAAACCTGACCCTCGACCAGCAATGACCAAACCCGGGTGTCACTCACCCTGTCCCCGGATATCCGGCTATGGTGGCCATGAGAGGCTGATTCCCCAGAGTCACCGTGCTCTGGAAGACGTGGAGCAGCATGGACATCTGCACCTGCCGTCCGTAGAACGACGCACCCGCGGCCCCTCCCTTCCCCGAGAAGTTCAGCTTGCCCATCCCCGCCAGCTCCTCCCCGTTCACCGATCTACCCAGCGGACCGTTGGGATTCTCCGTGAGCATCTTGAGGTCTAGATATACGTCGCGCGCGTCCTCGTATCGCTGATGCCCGGAGGAGGATGACTTGGCGGACGGAGCAGCGCGGGGGGCACCGACACCGTCCTCGGAGGAGGAGAGCAGGGCGGCGATGAGCGACGATAGGTAGAGGGGCAGGCCCTCCCCCGCCGAGAGGTGCTTGCCTCGCTTGCGACGGCCGGAATCGTCCCCGTCGATCCCTCTCCCCGCGCCGGAATCGGCGCCGGAGTCTCCGCCGCCACCATCTCCTCCGTCACCGCGGAAGAGCTTGTCCAGGACCCTGCCCAGAGATCGCAGGTCCACGTCCTTCATCCTGCGTTCGAGCTCGGGATCGTCCATCCTCCTCCCCTCGCGATCGTTCCGATATATCAGCGACTTGGAGAGGTCTACGAAGGTGGCCACGTACTCTCCCTCGTGTGGGGCGAGGACGACGTTCTCTGGGACCAAGTTGTTGTGTACCACGCCGGCGGAGTGGAAGTCGGAGAGCGTCCGAGCCACGGCCATGGCCGCTCGGAGGCGCACGGCCAGGTCGGACTTGCGGGCCTTGGCGGCCCCGTCTTTGGCTCCGGCGTCGCTCGCGGTAGTCGGACCGGGCGAGCCGCAGCCCAGGGATCCGAACAGCGCGTTTTCGTTCTCGAGCCCGAAGAGCCCGTTGAGCCCGCTCAGGTCGCCGAAGCCATCGACGCCGTCGAGGCCGTTGCTGCTGTTGTTGCCGCCGCCGCCGGACTCGTCTCCGAAATCGCCGCCATCCCCGACCCCGCCGTTGGAGCGAACCCTCCGCAGCCACTCGTCGAGGGTGATCCCGCCCGCCCATTCGAAGCAGAGGGCCGGACTTCCGGCGAAGCTCGTGACGTCGAGGACCCTCCGCCCCCTGCAGTTGGGGGGCAGGAATTTGGACACGTTTTGTTCGTGCTGCAGACGCAGGATACGCTCGTCGCCGGCGGTTGCGGTGGTGCCGGCCAGGACCTTGAAGCCCGTGTCCTTCAACCGATAGATGGCCGTGGTGGGAGTCTGGCGGATGAGTATGGGGCCTTGTTGACTCGCCGTCTTCGTCGCCGCGGCGGCGGAGGAGGAGGAGCTGGCGAGGGAAGCGTCGAACGTCTCGAGGACGTCGTCCAGCAGGGTCGAGACGGACGGGCTCCGGGGGGAGGAGGCGTCGGATCCTCGGCTGTCGATCCCATTGGGGCGCGGGCTGAGGCTTCCTGGGCCGCTGCCCAGGAGCCCCTCCAGCGACGAGAGGCTTTGGTCCATGATCGATGTGATGGATGTTCATGATTGTGTCGAAGTGTCGAACGAGTTTTTTCGGCGTTGTGTTTGTCTGTACAGCTGGAATAACCACAGAGCCGTGACACCCGTGGTCTACACGAAACGTATTGGAATTTTAAATCTCTTAGTTCATAGTGCCGGCGCGCGGAAGGCATAAGTAGACGATATAATGTCTGATTTACGAGATCAAAATTTAGATAGTCATCGGAATTCGTTCCAATGCGTCACAGGTCATTGTCATGTCGCCTGTCCGTCTCCACAAGCCGCCCACCAAAATCTCCCCGCCGTTATGGTGGGACTCGCGATGGTGGGCGGCGTTCATGGGACTCGAGGTCGATGCCTCCATTGTGAAAACTTTCGATCAATTCGACTGTAAAGGCGTCGTCTTCACTACGTTGGCATTTCGTCGTCGGCGGCCTTCGAACTCCGCGGCAATGCCGTAGGGGGAGGTCTACCATCGTGCCTTGCATCCTATCGAAGCGATTTGCTTCGATCCGTCGCGTTTCTTACGTGCGAGCCTCGCCGCGTGGGGCTACCTACGCGTCAGTCCCACCTCTCTCGTCGCTGGGAACGATGTATTCGATGAATGCATACCGCGGTCGTCCTCCCCCCCCACCGCCGACGAATCGATGGGGGCACCATGGCTACGATGAGTACTACGCGTCCTCGCATCATCAATTCAGCTCTAGTCATTATTATCATGGCTACCCTACCAACCTCCCGAGGGGGGCACCTCTTGGAACACTCCCCAACGGTTTCTC
>JALLBE010000377.1:0-19849 GCA_036939795.1 Thalassiosira mediterranea
TATCGGTTTCTCGACGAGCACCATACCGACGAAAAATGGGCTAAAAAAAGCCGTGGGCACTCCGCGCTCTTCCTACCTCTATCTACCTATGATGTATGGTACATGCTTGCTACATCCCAGGGGGGCACTCCGCGCTCTTCCTACCTCTATCTACCTATGTATGGTACAACATGCTTGCTACACTTCCTACCTCTATCTACCTATGTATGGTACATGCTTGCTACATCCCAGGCACTCCGCGCTCTTCCTACCTCTATCTACCTATGTATGGTACATGCTTGCTACATCCCAGGGGGCGTTGACGCAAATCGCTAAATAATGAAAACCGGCTTCAGACAGACAGACACGTTGACAGATTCAACTACCCTATTGCTGATAAGTATTTGATCATGCAACAACTTTGAGCCCTTGATTGCTCTCGGGACACCTCGGGATGCGATCACAGCTTTGACACCATGCAAGAAGGTGAAAGAGATGGTGAATCACGCACCCGTATGTGAGATCTCCCTTGGTGCCAAAAAGACGTGTACGGCTCCGAACTATTTCATTCAAAGCGTGGTACTTAGTACTCACAAACCATCCAGCTATGCTCAAACCGAGCTCGAGTACACATTTCTATCCTTTTCCTCACCACGCCAAGAGACAACATGCAGATCATAGCTACCATTCTGTCCATACCGTTTATGGCTCCGCCCATTCTGGGCTTCGAAATATCAGGCCACAGCCTGGTTGTCAACCCTGGTCTGTCTCCCGGTGGCATTCGAAATCCCAATAGGCCGAACGAGCTTTTGACGAGACTCCCGGAAGAGGATGTCAGGACACATCTGACAAGTACACCAGCCGGCGGTGATCTGCTCGCTCGATGTAGCGTATCGCTTGGCCTCTCCTCCGTCGAGCGGATGGCCATGGCTTGCTATGGTAACTTGGGAGTGGTTTTCAGCTCCTATTATCTCCAACCTGTAGAAGTGGAGATAGAAACATTTGGCAAGGCACCCACTAATGAATGCGACCTCTCCAAGTCGCCTCGTCCTCTGTCCCTGTGGGACCGTGTCGTCAACGTTATGATTGGAGATAGACGATTTTGCAAGGCCACATGCAAAGTGAGAGTATACAATGAAGAAATTCAACAGACTATGACCGAACAAGACTTTACCATCGGCAACCTGCTTAGAACGGAAGGTCTGCAACCTAAGTTTAGACTTCACCAGGCTGGTCGATCGAGCGATGGTGGCCTATGGAGATATTACACCATGGACTGTCCGGGTCAGTTGGAATTAGACATACTTGAAGAGTTTTCGAGAGATGCTTTCACCTTCGATTGCACGCCAAAGTTTGCGTAGGCATTCGCAGTCCAGATGTACACATCTCTCCACGCCTCCTGTTGGGATGGTACCATATGGTACCTACACACAGCAACATGTATATTACTTTGTACAATGATGTATAAAATACAATGTGCAATGTCATTCAAGCCACCCATGTCAGATCACAGCTATGGGCTGTTCATTATCCTCGTCAACAAAAAATAGCGTATGGCGTCTTTCAGGGTACCACTTGGGAATTTCACTTGTGCCCTGTGACCCGTACCTATGATGTGGGATCAATGTATTTCTCTCGTGGTGAAAGCTCATTTGGTATGCTTGAATAGTCAACTGTGCTGGGAGACCCTGACAGAGGGATCACTGTGTTGAGTCATAATCCGGTACATATTATGGAACATCAGATCTAACCATGGATCACGATGAAGGTGGGTTGGTTTGGGTCTAGCTGCAACACTTCAGTGACTCACGTCTAAATGGACCCACATTGATTGGTGTATTTGTCCTTATCTTATCTTTTCCCTTGTGCCTACATACTCCGCCTCCAGCCCTCACACTGCCAATCGAGATCCCAAATGAAAATAGTCGTACAATACCTACCTAGCAAACAATTGTTTCACCACTGGATCCAATCCAGTGTGAATATGAACTAAAACAGAGCCAACCACAACGATTCTCTTTCTTCAAGTCAACCTCTTCCCAAGGTGTCGACCCCCATGATGTTGAAGACATCATCGAGCGTTAGATTGGCTTCCAGCCTCTGCTCGAACCGCATCCTCGATTCGCTCTTCGTCGCCTCTCGCGCCTCCTGGTAGGACCGGAGCGCATGCATGAAGTCTTCTTTGCCTATGCGATCGTTGGCGTATTCGCCCCGCAACGTGTCGAGCGCCTGGTCGCACCCCATGGACGCGGCGGCCACGTAATACTTCCAGTAGTCGAGTTTTTTCTTGCCCTTGCCGTAGTCGAAGTTCATGGCGCCGAGCTGGTGCATCGCCAGCGGGTACCCGAGCCTCGCCGCCCTCGAGAACAACCTGGCCGCCTTATTAAGGTCGCGGTCGACGACGATGTCGCCCCTGAGGTACCTCTCGGCGAGCCACCAGCAAGCCTTCGGACTTCCCGCCCGGGCGGCCTGGTGATACAGCTCGATGGCCTTGGGAGGATCGCGGGGGACCATGTCGCCGTTCAGCGTCGCCCATCCCAGGCTGAGCATGGACCCGGCGTCGCCATTCTTGGCGAGCCTCCTCAGCGGGGTGAGCTCTCCGTCCGGCGGCTCTCCCCTGCAGAACGGGCAGTCCTGCGAGGAGTCCTGCGACCGGCCCAGCCGGGTGTTCATCTCGGACCTGGCGTAGTACGCGTCCTCGAGGCAGGCCCTGCAGAGTTCCTTCCCGCAACACAATCCCACGCGAGAGCGGTCCTGCTCGAAGGGAAACGGCACGAGACAGATCGGACACTCCTCCCTCGGCGGCAGCTCGAAGTCGTCGATGTCGATGACGACCTCGTCGAGGAACGGGTCGTAGTCGTAACGACCACCCGGTCGTGCGGTGTCATTCTTCTTGGCGTCGCCCGAGCTCTTCGCGTCGGCGGCCCTCTCCTCGGATTTCTGCGCTTCCGCGACGCTCTTCGGGCTGCCATCGTCTGACGAGGCTGCCGGCGCAGGCTGCTTCTCGGTCACGCGCGGGCCGTCGCCGCCGTCATCGTCCGAGTCGCTGAAGTTCATGTGATCCCACTTCGAATAGTCAACCATTTTCGTGCCCTTCTATCTTGCCTGCCTCGCTTGGTCTTCTTCGGTGCACCGTTTCGGCAAATTATGGCGCGTGTCTATGATGGGCATCATGGTGAACCGAACTGCAACAATCAACAATCCAAGAACGAAGAACAAAGATCCATCTCACGTATGATCACATAGGAATCAATACAAAATTTAGCGGTAATTGCTGGCAACAATATAGCGTGCGATCTTGTGAGGCGCAAATCAACTGGAGCTGCCGCTTGGCGTAGTCTCCGATGGGCCATAACAATGACGAGCCAACCCCTCGAGCAGCACGACGACGATGCGGCAGAGACGTCTCCCGAGTCCGCGGCGGTGGCGCGGGGAGCCGCCCGCACCGCCGCCGCGTCGGCGGGGGGCAAGGCCTCCGCCGCCTCCGTGACGCGCGGCGCCGTCGCCGGACGGCTTCCGATGCAGGCGTCCGCGGGCTCGCGCGCAGCCGGTAGGGCCGTCGCCCGACCTCCGAAGATGCCCGCCGTTCCTAGGTCGGTGCCGAGATCCATGCCAAAATCCATGCCTAAAGCGGTGCCGAGGGGCGCGCATCGCGGGATGCCGAGGCCGCCGACGCCCAGACCGGCCGCTGCTCCGAGACCGGTGCCGAGGCCGGTGCCGAGGGCCCCAAGGGCGCCCCGCATCCCGAAGGCCCGCGCCAACACCATAGCCAGGGCATCGGATCGCGCGTCGATGGGACTAGACGTTCTCAGCGCAGGTCTGGAGGAAAATGAATCGAGTGGAAGTAGCGACGGAAAGAAGTCGAAGGCGACCACGATGGCAACGATGAAGGACGCGGCGCAGCGAATCGCTTCGTTCGGGAAAATATTCGTCACGAACACGGTCCTGGGCATGGCCGTCTTCGCCACTTACGAAGGGATGGTCGAACGCATGGCGGCACCTTCGATTCGTTATGGGGAACGGGTGGTAAATGGTGCACGCAACAATCATATCTCTGACGATGCACCATGTGACAGTGACGATGAAATAGATGTCGATCCTTCCCGGTATCAAATGCAAACTTGCGACGTGGGAGAGAGCATCGATTCAATGGATCGAGCCACGTTGCCGCAGCACTTTTTGGCGGGGGCGATGGGAGGCTCGGCACATGCCGTGCTCTCGTTGGCACTAGAAATGAAGTTCGAGAGTGCAAGCAGTGTCGCAGGACAGTCTAGAGGTCCGATAAGGCTCCAGGCCCCCTCGTTGAGCTATTCGGTCGCATCCATATTTCATCATTCGGCGGCGCACTCTGTGCTCTTCGGTTCATATCAGCTGACGAAGCGTATGTTCCTGCGGTCCGATTCCAGGCGTGGCACTACTCTGAACGATGACGCCTACTACGATAAGATGCACGTTGTGGCGTCCATCGCGGCCGCGGGAGGGTTGGCGGGGCAGTTCCAGCACGTGGCGAGTCACTTGACGGAGCAATGGTTGGGGCTGATGGAGACAGAGACAATAGGTCGAATCAAGCCAAACTTCTCCTCGCCATCGTCTCTTTTTCGGCTGTTGACTTCGGCGACGTATCCTACGTGGAGGTCTACGATGCTGGCGTTTCCACCGAGCGCGATCGGGTTTTTGGCCTTCGAATATGGCAAGCTTATCATTGCCGGAGATGATCTAGAGGATGTGGGTCATTGAAACAATCGTCGACGCAAGTCATGCCATGGAAGTCTGTTCAAGATTAAGGTGATGCACAGCTTTACAACAAAATTGGCACTATACAAGAACATCAGTCAGTCCATTCTGTCGCCAAATCGATGAGATCTCATCCGTCTCTTCGCCAGCGGCTGCTGGTGCAATGGAGTTAACATGGTTATCCCCACTGTTCCCCAGACTTGGAGCTTCAACAATCATCTGGGCAGGTGGACGGATGTCTCGATAAACCGAAGACAAATGAAATGGATCCACTTTGGCGCTGCCATCAGGATTCCTCTCACATGTCAGCTCATGCTTTTCCCTCTTGCTGATGTTTTCGAAGGACCTGAAGCAGTAATCGCAGACTTTTGTTGAGGTCTTCTTCTTAGCTTCGTTTTGAATAGCTGAGTACAGCTGCTGCATGAAGTCTTCTTTGCCTATGCGATCGTTGGCGTATTCGCCCCGCAACGTGTCGAGCGCCTGGTCGCACCCCATGGACGCGGCGGCCACGTAATACTTCCAGTAGTCGAGTTTTTTCTTGCCCTTGCCGTAGTCGAAGTTCATGGCGCCGAGCTGGTGCATCGCCAGCGGGTACCCGAGCCTCGCCGCCCTCGAGAACAACCTGGCCGCCTTATTAAGGTCGCGGTCGACGACGATGTCGCCCCTGAGGTACCTCTCGGCGAGCCACCAGCAAGCCTTCGGACTTCCCGCCCGGGCGGCCTGGTGATACAGCTCGATGGCCTTGGGAGGATCGCGGGGGACCATGTCGCCGTTCAGCGTCGCCCATCCCAGGCTGAGCATGGACCCGGCGTCGCCATTCTTGGCGAGCCTCCTCAGCGGGGTGAGCTCTCCGTCCGGCGGCTCTCCCCTGCAGAACGGGCAGTCCTGCGAGGAGTCCTGCGACCGGCCCAGCCGGGTGTTCATCTCGGACCTGGCGTAGTACGCGTCCTCGAGGCAGGCCCTGCAGAGTTCCTTCCCGCAACACAATCCCACGCGAGAGCGGTCCTGCTCGAAGGGAAACGGCACGAGACAGATCGGACACTCCTCCCTCGGCGGCAGCTCGAAGTCGTCGATGTCGATGACGACCTCGTCGAGGAACGGGTCGTAGTCGTAACGACCACCCGGTCGTGCGGTGTCATTCTTCTTGGCGTCGCCCGAGCTCTTCGCGTCGGCGGCCCTCTCCTCGGATTTCTGCGCTTCCGCGACGCTCTTCGGGCTGCCATCGTCTGACGAGGCTGCCGGCGCAGGCTGCTTCTCGGTCACGCGCGGGCCGTCGCCGCCGTCATCGTCCGAGTCGCTGAAGTTCATGTGATCCCACTTCGAATAGTCAACCATTTTCGTGCCCTTCTATCTTGCCTGCCTCGCTTGGTCTTCTTCGGTGCACCGTTTCGGCAAATTATGGCGCGTGTCTATGATGGGCATCATGGTGAACCGAACTGCAACAATCAACAATCCAAGAACGAAGAACAAAGATCCATCTCACGTATGATCACATAGGAATCAATACAAAATTTAGCGGTAATTGCTGGCAACAATATAGCGTGCGATCTTGTGAGGCGCAAATCAACTGGAGCTGCCGCTTGGCGTAGTCTCCGATGGGCCATAACAATGACGAGCCAACCCCTCGAGCAGCACGACGACGATGCGGCAGAGACGTCTCCCGAGTCCGCGGCGGTGGCGCGGGGAGCCGCCCGCACCGCCGCCGCGTCGGCGGGGGGCAAGGCCTCCGCCGCCTCCGTGACGCGCGGCGCCGTCGCCGGACGGCTTCCGATGCAGGCGTCCGCGGGCTCGCGCGCAGCCGGTAGGGCCGTCGCCCGACCTCCGAAGATGCCCGCCGTTCCTAGGTCGGTGCCGAGATCCATGCCAAAATCCATGCCTAAAGCGGTGCCGAGGGGCGCGCATCGCGGGATGCCGAGGCCGCCGACGCCCAGACCGGCCGCTGCTCCGAGACCGGTGCCGAGGCCGGTGCCGAGGGCCCCAAGGGCGCCCCGCATCCCGAAGGCCCGCGCCAACACCATAGCCAGGGCATCGGATCGCGCGTCGATGGGACTAGACGTTCTCAGCGCAGGTCTGGAGGAAAATGAATCGAGTGGAAGTAGCGACGGAAAGAAGTCGAAGGCGACCACGATGGCAACGATGAAGGACGCGGCGCAGCGAATCGCTTCGTTCGGGAAAATATTCGTCACGAACACGGTCCTGGGCATGGCCGTCTTCGCCACTTACGAAGGGATGGTCGAACGCATGGCGGCACCTTCGATTCGTTATGGGGAACGGGTGGTAAATGGTGCACGCAACAATCATATCTCTGACGATGCACCATGTGACAGTGACGATGAAATAGATGTCGATCCTTCCCGGTATCAAATGCAAACTTGCGACGTGGGAGAGAGCATCGATTCAATGGATCGAGCCACGTTGCCGCAGCACTTTTTGGCGGGGGCGATGGGAGGCTCGGCACATGCCGTGCTCTCGTTGGCACTAGAAATGAAGTTCGAGAGTGCAAGCAGTGTCGCAGGACAGTCTAGAGGTCCGATAAGGCTCCAGGCCCCCTCGTTGAGCTATTCGGTCGCATCCATATTTCATCATTCGGCGGCGCACTCTGTGCTCTTCGGTTCATATCAGCTGACGAAGCGTATGTTCCTGCGGTCCGATTCCAGGCGTGGCACTACTCTGAACGATGACGCCTACTACGATAAGATGCACGTTGTGGCGTCCATCGCGGCCGCGGGAGGGTTGGCGGGGCAGTTCCAGCACGTGGCGAGTCACTTGACGGAGCAATGGTTGGGGCTGATGGAGACAGAGACAATAGGTCGAATCAAGCCAAACTTCTCCTCGCCATCGTCTCTTTTTCGGCTGTTGACTTCGGCGACGTATCCTACGTGGAGGTCTACGATGCTGGCGTTTCCACCGAGCGCGATCGGGTTTTTGGCCTTCGAATATGGCAAGCTTATCATTGCCGGAGATGATCTAGAGGATGTGGGTCATTGAAACAATCGTCGACGCAAGTCATGCCATGGAAGTCTGTTCAAGATTAAGGTGATGCACAGCTTTACAACAAAATTGGCACTATACAAGAACATCAGTCAGTCCATTCTGTCGCCAAATCGATGAGATCTCATCCGTCTCTTCGCCAGCGGCTGCTGGTGCAATGGAGTTAACATGGTTATCCCCACTGTTCCCCAGACTTGGAGCTTCAACAATCATCTGGGCAGGTGGACGGATGTCTCGATAAACCGAAGACAAATGAAATGGATCCACTTTGGCGCTGCCATCAGGATTCCTCTCACATGTCAGCTCATGCTTTTCCCTCTTGCTGATGTTTTCGAAGGACCTGAAGCAGTAATCGCAGACTTTTGTTGAGGTCTTCTTCTTAGCTTCGTTTTGAATAGCTGAGTACAGCTGCTTTGCAGCCTCTAGGCCCATTTGGGGCTCTACGTGGATGGTGTCCACTGTGACGGGGCCAGTGCAGCCCAATCGATGTGCACGCGAGGTCACCTGCTCCAGTAACGCTGCATCATCGATTGGCTCGAGTAAGAAGAGATGTGTCACGAAACTCAAATCTAGACCGTGAGACAATTTTGCATCAAGGAGAAGCATGAAGGTGTCTTGTTTCCGTCTGATGATTGGCACATCGTTCAAACCAGGGCCAGTATACCAGCCAATATTCCTTTTCAGCGAGCTGTTCCAGCGTGGTCTGCTGTGGAATCTACCGCAGGGTTGAAATTTGATTAGCTTGACCATTACTTCCCTTCTTTCTGAACTTTCAATAGAAGGAAATGGGCCCAAGTAATAATCTGGTCCTTCATTTCCATCGCGTTCAGCCAGCTCGATGCACCTGTCCTTTCCATACCTGGCCCAAGTCTCTTCACTCCACCTCTTGGGGAGTACAGGATGTGGGTCCCGGGCATCAATGATGAGGGTATCACCACGCTGCCATATTTTGTTGCTTTCTCCATACTCCTCGAGGGATCGACCTTCGAGCCGGTTCCTTTCGACGAAATGCCCTCCACGAATGCCACGAGATAACTGGTACTCCCGTCTACCTACAGCCCTAATGATCCTTTCGGGCTCAATCAGGTATCTGTTGCCATCATTGTCGGTCACTTCCAACAACTTGTTGCTGCACCTCATCATTTCCTTTCCAGTGTAATCATTCCAGGCTCCACATATGGGGCAGTTCTTGCCCTCCTTATAGTTGTTTCGAAACCGGCCAAGTTCATAAGCCATCTGTAAAGGAAAAGAAAGGGTTCACGAATGAGATTGTGCTGAATGATATATAATGATTACTTCGATACACAGTCACTTGAACGCACATTGTCAATCCTGCCTTCTGTCATTTCAGCAATGTTCTCATCATCAAACACCCGCCAAAGATGCTCACCAACCGAGAGAAGATCATGAGGCTTGCTAGAATAAACAACAGCCTTGATGGGCCTCCGGTCGACCCAAGTGTTCGAGGTTCTTATGAAATCTGTTGTGGCTGTTATTGGTGCAGTGATGCCCTCCAGGGAGGCTCCTCCTCTCTCCTGCAGTGCCAGCTTCTCTTTCTTCACGCCATCGACGATAAATTTCGCCTGGGCCTCGTCTACTAGCGCCTGGAAGTCATCTGTGTGCATGTATTCAGAAAAGAGCCTACTGAATAGAGTTTTGCCTCCAATTTCAAATACATAGTCTGGAATGAGTCTTTGTTTCTTCTCTGGCAGTCCAATCTTTGTCAGTAGTTCCGCGCGGTTAGAGTCGGAATCTCCGGAATGGACAACATCTACAATGGCGGCTTGAACCTTATCCGGCACAGCAACACTGACTTCTGACTGTTTGAAGATTGGCTTTGGGAGTCCAATGTCCTCCCTGTTAGTGAGTGGTGAAAGCAAGGATAGGATAAGATATAAAAGGAATATGATATTAGCAATAAGATCTAAAACCATAGCAATACTCACTTCTTGTGCATCACCATGACCTTGTCCAACACCCTATACAGCTCCTTCCGGCCGGCGCTACTCTTGTTGAGGAATGGCCTTTTCACCTCAGTCGCCCAAGCNTCGTGGGGGTGCCGCTCATTACCCACCGACGCTCGGCCCCCATCTCGTTGATGAATTTGGTAACGTTGGTACCCGCCTCATTCTTGCCGAGCACGTGCCCCTCGTCGACAATGATTCGGAACCATCGCAGCTTGAGCAGCGGCGATGAATCCTCTTGCCTCTGCCTCACGACCTCGTACTGTTGCTTGATCCTGGAGAAGGGCACCACGACGATCACGTGACACAGCAGGTCGGACGCCGATGGGAGGCTCATCGTCTGGTGATTCAGCGGAAATTGCGCCGTGGAGAGGTCTCCTACACCGTCAACGTAGACCACTCCTAAGCCAGACCCCGGAGGAGCGCCAGTGGAGTCACCCACTGTACCTCTGTGGTAGCCCACAGTGTCATCCGCGATCAAAGCGAGGTTGACGTGCTTTCGAATCTGGTCAGCCCAGTGCTCCAACAATGCGTCCGGGACTACTACGAGGGTGGTGCTGCATGGTATCAAATTGCGCTCGAACATCACCCGCTTGCCTTTTTCGCTGGCAAAGAATCGTCGATTGCGCTTGTCCAGCCTCTCCTTGAACCTGACGACGTTCCTCCGAAACGAATTCAAATGAGCCTGGGACACTCGGCCCCTTACATATCTGTTCACGTACTTCTCGAACGAAGCCAGCGTCGGAAACCTATTATCTGTGTAGGGAGGGACGACCACGTCAGCAAGTTGCGCATACGTATCCTTGCTTCCCGCGAGGGCCTCCCGGATTGGCCTCAGCGCTCTCAGTATCTCCTCCCGAAACACCGGATTCGTGCGCATCAGCCACCAGTGCTCGTTGACGGCCTCGTCGTCGAAGAATTCGGCCGGCTCGACTGGACGAAGGCCAGAGGTGGACGCAATTAGGGCAAGCATGGTGATGGTCTTGCCGAGGCCGGGGGCGTCTCCGAGGACTCCGCCGCGGAGGGCTCCAAAGGAGGTGTTGGCGTTTTCGGCTCGGTGCATCGCTTGCAATGACGCGAGCTGGTGGCTATGTGTTCCAACAGGGAGGAAATTTATTGTGCATTAATTTGTTACTTAGTGCAAAGATGTCATGTGGGAGACATGATCCACACTCACGTGAAGAGGCCCGCTCCGGATTGGATGTCGGAAGGCGTGCAGAGTACGCCGGGGTAGCCTGGAAACGGCACCAGGTAGTCTTCTCGTGTCAGTGATGTGGAGAGAACAAAACTTTAGCTCCAGTATGCAATAGTTTAGAATGATGCAAACCCAGACTACACACCCTTGCCATCGTGACAGCGATTGTACTCGACTGATTCCATCGCCTCGAAGCTGTGAACCAAGACAACGAGAAGGATGGTCGATAAGGGAGGTATGTGGAAATGAAATGATATCACGGCATGATGAGTATGCGGTGTGACAATCTGTATCATCTTACATAGACTTGGAGACTAATCGCAACCTGTACAAATCGTGCAATGTCAAAAAATCCCATGCCAAGGAGGAATCGAGGCGAGGGACGATGACGTCTTGCGAACGGACAAATAGACCAAGGAGGTCGGCGAGGGGCGACAAAGACAGCCGCGGCCGGGATTTTTGGGAGGACTTCTCCCTAGGGCTTGCTTCGTCGGCTTCGTGCCCTCCGACGGGTGTGGTTTGGGATGCGGTTGGGGAGGTAGGGACACCATCCATGCTACTCACTTCTCGTTCCCTTTGGTTGAATTCCAAGAAAGCTTGTGCATATTTCTTCAGTTCACTGAGCTGAATCTTGGAATCCTCAGAGCATGAAAGCTGCAGGCCCGGATGTTGGTGCATTTGGTCCAACATTGTCTGGGTTGTGAGTTGCAAAAGCAAGAAATTAGATCTGAGGATTTCACCACATTGATCTATGAAGGTCGCTGAAATAATCGTAGGCACTGCATCGTACTAGGGGCTCACCTTGAAGTCATCCGTGTCTCTCACTTCCACTGAAATGTAGTGTTTAGCAGTATTTTCTTCACATTCACTTTCCTCTTGGTTGTAGGATGTCTTATACTTGGAGAAGCTGTTCTTGTCCGTGGGGGATATGCGAAACGCTATCACCGTCATATCAGCTCCCTCTGCAGTGGCGTCATCGCTGGCAATGAAATACTTGACCTCCTTTACTTCATCATCCTTGAGGTAAACACAGTGCTCTTTCTCTTTCCCGTTGTCCCAAAACGTAAACATGATGTAGGGATCTTTCGTTCCAAACTGAAAGCTCAACACACATTTCGATTTGAACACTTTCCTTCCCACAGCTATGTGTGTTGCATCGACGGATGCCATATCACCATCTTCTCGTTTATGCCTTGACGGCGATAGATGTGTGATGTATTTATCAGATGATTTATCATTAGGGCCGGCGTCAGCTTCGTGCCCTCCAGCGGACATGTTGAGAGAGGATGACATGCCCTTCACCTCATCCATTGCTGTATCTTCCTCACACAGCGGGGGTGCAAAATTGGAATCTGAATAGAATGCATGAAGTGAGATCACCATGACTTGCAGTTGACCAGAGTCATAGATAGAAGAACAGAACAAGACAACTTACAGCTTCGTTGTTGGTTTTTGTCAATGCCTTCCTGATTCTTAAAAAGTCCTAACTTGGTCATGCCCTTCATCGTATCCACTGCCGTCGCTTCATCCCTCACCGTAGACGAGCTCCTTTCACCATCCCTTCTCGACTTGTTCAAATAATTGTGCATGTTGCGTACAGGCGTACCCTTCTTCTTCTTGGGATTTGCTTTATGTGCACGCTCAAGCGGGGGCGCAAAATAAGAAGCTGTGTAGAATATGTGAAGTGTGAGCACCACAGAACAAGAGAACAAAGAAGAAGAGAACAAGACGACTTACAGCTTTGTCGTTGTTTTTTGGTGATGCCTTCCTGATTCTTCGAAAGTCCGAAGTTTGTCATGCCCTTCATCGCATCCACTGCAGCCTTTTCCTGCCATACCGTAGACGAGGCCCTTTCCCCTACATCTTGAGGGTCCACTGGAGTCTCGGCTGCTTCAATTGCCGCCATGACATCGTCGTCATCTTTTCCGACCTCACGTGATGCGGTTCTCACAGAGAGAATGCTCTCATCTACATCGATTGCATGTTTGGGTACGTCGTCATCGAAATCTAGTTCGATTGCATTTTCGGGGGAGCCATCCAAGCTACTCGACGTATTTTGCCCCCCTTCTTCACCATGATCCGACACGTGTAGCGCTTTCCTCTTCTCCCCGGAGGAGGGTTCGTCAGCACAATCTCCAGTTTCCGCTCGCTTTTTACGACTACGACGTGAGTTCATTGAAGCCGTGCCAAATACACCTGCGAAATTGGTCAGGTTGCTGCCCATTTGGTTTGTCATTTTTTTGTTCTTGCCCCAACTCTTGGCGACTGCCCTACTCTCCCGAGATGGCCTGACATCCTCCACGACTTTTCTTTGTCTCCTTTCTGGAGATCGTCTGACGTCCTCGAAGTATGTTTTGCATGTAATATGGGTGGAGGGATTTGGGCGATCGGCCTCCTGCTCCGACCTCGCCTGATCTAGTGGGTTGCCATTGTAGGAGGAAACGTCCTGACGCCCCCTGCCCCGATCACCTCGCTTGCCATAAGCACGATCCTGTCCGGCCCTGAGTTGACCCTTTCGACCATGCTTGGGGTGAAACATTGATCTCGCAATGGAGCTCTTGTCATGACTGTAGCCGCGGAACCTGGCCCTGTTCTTCATAGTATCAGTGATTTCATTGCCGTACCTCTTTTTTCTTCTCCTCGAGTTGTCATGGAATTCGCAAAAGCCATCGTTACCCCGAATCTCTTTCACCACACGTTTCAGATATTTCTCCGCCTCAGGATCAGTTACCTTATCGATGCGTATATCATCGAAGCAGTTCGGTTGGGATGTGCCATCGAAGGCATCGTCGACGTCAACGTCGATATATTCCGGAGCAAAATCTTTCTGCCTCTGGTGTTCGGCCAAATCGTCCAATTCTCGCTGTCGCGTTTGTTTGACATTCCTCTGTTGTTTTTGCCGCCTTCTCCTGTCTGCCTCGTCAGCTTTTTCGGCATCGCTGAAGCAAGATTCGTCGCTGCCGCTACCGTCATTTTTACGGCCGCTACCACCCCTACTCCCTTGTCTGCGGCTCTTACCTAGAATTTGGTTATCATCACCATAGATGCCATCAATCGTACTGACATAGCTGACTTCATCTGAGGGGCTCTCCACTACAGTTGTCATTGGATTTGTGGCTTTTCTCACTTGAGCATCCTGCTCCAACTCAGAGCTGACATTCCCCCCATCCCTAGCTTCTTCCCCTTCCTCCTGTCCATATCCCTCCTGCTGGTTTGGAGGTGGATCAGATGCATACTCTCTGTTCGGGCGTATGTCATCCTTTCCAGCTTTATTTCCATTTATCTCTTCATCTGTCTGGGTTGAAATCTCTTTCATCACTGGCATATTCGAATAGGATCATCGCAACTACTAGTCAGTGAAGCAAAGGGGGCAAATGAAAATCAATCTACGAAATCACACCTTACCTATAATATCACCCGACTCTACCTTTTCTTCTATAACACTGATTCGTTCTAACTCTTGGTTGAGTTCTTTCAAATGCTCACTCCCCTCAGCTAAGGAACTGAAATCGTATCCCATTCTTGGCATAATAGATAACAATCTATTTTTGCGCTGGTCCATAGGAGATCCCCCAACAAACGTACTTTTTCTGAAGTAGGTTCTTGCTCGGTAGCGATCCCTATCCAGTCGCCCGTTCGTGTTCAGCGTTTGAATGGCCGAAGCAATTTGCTGCGTCTTCAGAGAGGCGTGAACGCCACATCGAACGAGCCGATCCCTTATCTCCTCCACGGTAACCCAGACCATGCCACAACTTTCTGGGATGCATTCGTTGAGCGTTAGGATATCCTGCATCGCACCCTCGGACAGATGCAGGTCATCCCCATCCAGATAATGCTTGCAACGGACCATGATGTTATCTAGATGATACGATGGTCGGCGCCCACGTTCAATAAAGGATGGCTGCTTGGTTACATATGCCAATGCGCTCGAGTCGAGCGCCTGCGGGCGATAACCAATGCTGGCAGCGACGACGATGTTATGAGAGAGAGCAGCGAGCAGCGGAGAGCGGAGAGAGCGCCTCCCCCGTCCCGTCCCGCCCCCCTAAAACATCGAACATAGCCGTCCGTCGCCCCCTTCCCACTTCCCCTCGCCTCTCGCCTCGCTCGCTCGCTCGTCCACGCGCCCCTCTCTATCTAGCTACATATGCGGGAGAGAGCGATCAGCCATCACAGCCATCAGCCATCACCTGCCATCACCCATCACCCATCACAGAACAACAAAAGATCCAAACTGTGTAATCGAAGTCGTGGATCCACTCTACGAAGGAGCCAGTATGGTACTATGATTGGGCAATCCAGAACAAAGATTTATGTACATAGGAATCAATAGCGCGAGACACCACGACGATGATGCAGCAGAGACCTTTTCGGTGACGCGGGGGGAGCCGGTCGAACCGCCGCCGCGTCGGCGGGGGGCGGGGGGCAAGGCATCCGCCGCCTCCGTGACGCGCGGTGCCGTCGCCGGACGGCTGCCGATGCAGGCGTCCGCGGGCTCGCGCGCGGCATCGGGGGGCGCCGCGGCCAGTAGGGCATCCGGGGTCGGGGAAGGCCGCTGTTCCGAGGACCGTGCGAGGACGGTCCCGAGGTCGTCGCCGAAAGAGGTGCCGAGGGGTCCCGAAGGCCCGCGCCAACTTCATAGCCAGGGCATCGGATCGCGCGTCGATGGGTATCGACGTTCTCAGCGCCGGTCAGGAGCGGAATGAATCGAGCGGAAGCGACGGAAAGAAGTCGAAGGCGACTACGATGGCGACAATGAAGGACGCGGCGCAATGAATCGCTTCGTTCGGAAAAATATTCGTACGAACACGGTCCTGGGGATGGCCGTCTTCGCCACTTATGAAGGAATGATCGAACGCATGGCGGCACCTTCAATTCATGATGAAGAACCAGTGGTAGATGATGCACGCAACAATCATATCTCTGACGATGCATCGTGTGACAGTGACGATGAAATAGATGTCAATCCTTCCCGGTATCACGTGCAAACTCGCGACGTGGGAGAGAGCATCGATTCAATGGAACGGGCCACATTGCCGCAGCAATTTTTGGCGGGGGCGATGGGAGGCTCGGCACATGCCGTGCTCTCGTTGGCACTGGAAATGAAGTTCGAGGTTGCAAGCAGTGTGGCAGGGCAGCAAGTAGCAGAAAAGGGAGCAGCGAATGCGCTCCTTTCGAAAAGTCCGATGAGGCTCCAGGCCCCTACAGTGAGATACTCTGCCGCATCCATACTTCATCACTCGGCGGCGCACTCGGTGCTCTTCGGTTCGTATCAACTGACGAAGCGGATGTTCCTACGTTCCGATTCCAGACGTGGCAATGCTCTGATCGATGACGCCTACTACGATAAGATGCACGTCGTGGCGTCCATCGCGGCTGCGGGAGGGCTGGCGGGGCAGCTCCAGCACGTGGCGAGTCACTTGACGGAACAGTGGTTGGGGCTGACCGATGCAGAGGCTGCCGGTCGAATCAAGCCAAACGTCTCCTCGTCATCATCTCTTTTTCGGCTATTGACTTTGGTGACGTATCCTACGTGGAGGTCTATGATGCTGGCGTTTCCACCTAGCGCGATCGGGTTTTTGGCCTTCGAATATGGCAAGTTGATTATTGCCGGAGATGATGTAGTTGGTGCGAATTGTTGAAACAACCGTTAACGCAAGTGATGTAGTGGAAGGCTGGTAAGGATCATGTAGATATGCGCCGCTATACAATAGACATGAATATGGCGCTATGCAAGTAAACCAGTTAGTTCATTAGAACTGTTGGAGTAAGATTGTTGGCGTTAGTTTGGTCAGAGTATGGTTATCCCGCATGTTTTCGTTCTCCTCAAATTATAAAGAGCTCGTCGCACTTTCACTATGCTGTTGCCCCATTCATACTATCAGATGCAATTTTGTCCTTCTGATTGGAGCAATCCTCCTTGACCCCAAACTTGCAGATCTGACTGGATCTCCTTTTCTGGATTCACATGTATTGACTTTTCCTAACTCGAAGCTCCGGTATCAGAAGCACTCTTCTTGGAAGATTCTTCAGTATCCTTGGCATTGGAAGCTTTGTTTTCCCTGCGCCTTTCCTTCTCTGCCAACTCTTGCTCTTTGATGCACAGATAATGCTTGGAGAGCTTGTTTATGAGGGTTCGAATATCCTCTCTGATTCTGGCAATATCAGACATGTCAAACTCAAATGATAGATCGCCTGTGATCATGATCTTGAAATTATCAGAGATGTCTGACCAGGCAAACACCTTATGTCTCAAAATGTAAAGGTTGTATGCATATCTGCAGACAAATACACCAGCATCACAGCCGTTGGCAAGGTACGGGACTACAGACAGAATACAAATGTCAACCATAATGTAATGACAAATGACGCTTCACAGAAAGACAAGAAAAAAGAGAAATCTTACTTTTTGGTGATAGCAACGGCATGGAGTCGGCAAAAAAAGGCTTGCTATAACCCTCCATCTCGCCTTTGCCAAGACGCTTCCATTCCCAATTTAGCCAGAGGCGAATATGCTTTGCATATGTCTTTTTGCTGTGCATTGTCAGCGAGTCCAGGAATAAGATACTGAACAACAGAGAAGTTGTTGTGAGATGATGATGGAGAACAAGATTTTTCTTTGAAGATTTTGACTCTTACCATGCATGTTCTTCGGCCTCTGATATGTTCTGGTCAAACCAATTTGCAATGCGTCCAGGATTTACAATCACACAAAGTGACCAATGAAGATCATCATTGACAGGGACGAAAATCAGTTTCTTCTGAAACACATCTATATTCTTTTTCGCTGTCCAGGATGCAACGGCTTCAGGGCCCTCGTTTTTCAGGGTCGTCATGAAATGAGAGGTGAAGAAATGAACATTGGAATCAGGCTTTTGTGATTCTCCTCTGCTTATCCTGAGGCATGATGAAGAAAGGACAAATGTGAGTTCTTTCATTGAATGTCCAGCAAGAAATGTCAAGAAGTAGAAAATGCTCACCAACGCATCCAAAAGTCGACAAGGGTGTCATTCAGGAATTCACCCGGGTCCAAACGGTCTATATCCTCCTGTCGTATGGTGACGTAATGAGTCCTGGTTGGCTTTCCATTATCATCGCTCTCGCTGCTTTCCAGAGATTGGTCAAGCATCACTGCGTCCTGGATCACTTTCGCTTTATCTGCCCCATCAGCTCCTAGCAAGTCACCACTTAGTTCTATCAGCCCTTCCGCTGCTTCCTTCAACGTCGATTCACTCGCAACAAATGGATACACCAACAGTATTGTGTTTTCAGAATTACCCGATCGAGTTCTCTGAGCAATGCTTCGGCGATCTTCTCTCTCCTTTCGGTGTACCTCTAACAAAGCTTGCGCATACTTTTCCATGTCACCAAGCTGCATCTCGGACTCTTCTGAGCACCAACATTGCAGGTCCGGATGTAGGCGCATTTGATCCAACATTGCCTGCATTATGACACCAAAAATGGAGTTAGTTCCTTCAGTCAAGCAGACGTGTTGAAGTATTCGCGCTACGATGCTCACCTTGAAATCATCCGTGTCTCTCACTTCTACTGAAATGTAGTGTTTAGCAGTATTTTCTTCACCTTCACTTTCCTCTTGATTGTAGGATGTCTTGTACTTGGAGAAGCTGTTCTTGTCCGTGGGGGATATGCGAAACGCAATCACCGCCATATCAGCTCCCTCTGCAGTGTCATCATCGCTGGAAATGTAATACTTGACCTCTTTGAGTTCATCATCCTTGAGGTAAACACAGTGCTCCCTCTTTTTCTCGTTGTACCAAAAGGTGAACATGATGTATGCTGGGTTTTTCGTTCCAAACTGAAAGCTCAACATGCATCGTGATTTGAACACCTTCTTTCCTACTGCAATGTAAGCAGCATCGACACATGCCAAATTACCATATGCTCGTTTACGCCTTAATGATGACAGACATGGCATGTTCTCCTCCTCCTCCTCAGATGATGAAGAGCTAGTCTCTACTTTCACTTCAGCTGTTGCCCCACTCGCCCCTTCAGATGAAATTTTGTCTGTGCATTCTTTGCTGTCTGGATTGGCCGCTTCCGTCTTCCGATCTTTGGCGGTCTTCTGTTTCTTCTTCGGACGGTTGTCGATGTATTGCTGGAGCTTTTCATTCTTGATGAAAGCGTTGATCCTCGTGATGAGGCGCTCTCCGTACTGCTTGATAACATTCTGAGGGAGTTCGCACTCGCAGAGCTCATCTATTGTCGTGGGAGCCTGTGTTGCCACCATTTTCATTTGGGCGTTGCTCAAAATATTCCAATCTGGATAGATTGGATTCGAGATGGGCCCCATTTACTGTGAGTAGATGCACGGAAGTGTTGCGAGATACTGAACGACTTAGAAATACTCACAGAAGATTTGTTTCCCATTCATCCGTTCCTCGTCAGCCCACATGCCTACCAACCTCTTTACCCTCGCGTGCAGCTCATCGGTATACTTCTCCGGAAGGACTGACTTCTCGTTTGTACGCTTGCTTCCAGCAGCATTGCCCATGGACGATCCGTTCATGGGACTGCCCTGCAAATCAGTAGGAGCTTCATCACTACTCCTCGACTTCTTGGTCCTTTTATTGGTTGCCATTGGATTCGTGGCTATTCTCACTTGAACATCCTGTTCCATCTCAGAGCTGACATTTCCCCCATCCCTAGCTTCTTCCCCTTCCTCCTGTCCAGATCCCTCCTGCTGGTTTGGAGGTGGATCAGATGCATACTCTCCGTTCGGGCGTATATCATCCTTTCCAGCTTTATTTCCATCCATCTCTTCATCTGTCTGGGTCGAAATCTCTTTCATCACTGGCATATTCGAATAGGATCGTCGCAACTACTAGTCAGTGACGCAAATGGGGCAAATGAAAATCAATCTATGAAATCACACCTTACCTACAATATCACCTGCCTCAACCTTTTCTTCTATGTCACTGATTCGTTCTAACTCTTGGTTGAGTTCTTTCAAATGCTCACTCCCCTCAGC
>JALLBE010000378.1:0-17355 GCA_036939795.1 Thalassiosira mediterranea
CTTGTTTTTTTGGTTTGGAAATAGTTTGGATAATTGGAATGGGCTGGAGGGCCTAATGATTGGAATGTCATTTGTTGTCTGCTACTGTGTCTGTTGTCCGCTACTGTACAACATGGGACAACAAGGCAGCTGCTCGGTGATGAGTAGGAGTGAGGGTGAGGGTGAGGGTGAGGGTGACGAGAAGCCGATGTCAGGGTGGTGGCTAAGGTATCATGCTATGCTGTCATGATTTGCTGTCGATCAAGTTGGGGGCAGTGTGCGGTGTGCCGTAGCCTCGAGAGATCTTTTCTTGCTATTATGATGTAAGTCTGTTCGTGCCTTCATGCTAGCATTGTGCTCGCTGCCTCTCTCGCTCATTCTGTCCTCGGTTCAATCCAGCAAGCAACACACACAATACACTCAATTGATCCTCTTCCTCTTCCACCTACCTAAAACGTGCCCTGTGACCCTGTCTCGCTCCAGACTAGACAGAGTATCATAGATAGGCTCTGACACATAGGGGGGAAAGGTCACGGTTTTGGGGGTCTTTAACCCCTTTTTGCACCCCTCAAAAAAGGGTGCTCTAGGTGTAGGAATTGGTAAATTACATACTGGACGATCTGTCACATCAGTACCGTATGACGTCATGAAAGACATTTCAGGTCCAATTCAAGCGGGTATTTTGCTAAATCTATCAATATAGCATCTTTGTGACGTCATTTGGACATATGATGGGCTAAAATTGTGCTAAGTTAGACTCATTGAAATCTGAACTTTTAGGGTGCTTGCACCCCTCCCCCCTATGTGTCAGAGCCTAATCGTAGATGGCATCTTTCTTATGTAGTTTCGTATGGTGTGTGAGAATCCCAGGTGCTGTACAATATGTCATTTTTACGTATGGTATTTTACACTTGTACATATCCAGCCTTGCTTTTATTTATTGTATGCGTGCCGCTGCGTACTCCCGTTTAGCGGGTCCCGACGCCGGTCGCAGCGACACGAGACAAGACGCAAGCAAAGCGAGCGACCGCTCGCCAACGACGAGCGACGAAGGACGGCACATCAAGCAACCCACGTCCGCCCCCCGTCGAAGCATCGATATCACATCGATCGACGCCCTCGACGATAGACGGGGGGCCATGGGCATGGCGGCAGGGCAGGCCGAGGCCGACGCCTTGTCGGATGAAGCCCTAGCCAGCCTTGCCCTCGAACCACAGCCATTCGATTGGCGCCCGCCGCCCAACGAACGGGCGGGCGCCGAGACAGCACCAGGATGGAGCCGGCGCCGATCGAACGTGTGGCCGGGCCGACGAGGCCCTCGCCACCAGTCGTTCGCGGCCGCCCGCCCTCGTCCACACGAGCACGAGGAAGGCTCGACGGACGGAGCACGTGGCAGACCGATCGAGGACGGGTGGCCGCGAGGCCGCCCATCACCGGCGAGCCCGGGCGAACGAATGGCCGGGGAGCGACCACATCATCATCGAGGGAGCTCCCCGAGGGACGAATGGACAAGGGAGGACCGCGGCGATGGAAGGACGACGAGGTGGCGAGGCGAGAGCCACCCGTTGGAGGGATCCGAGCCGGGGAGGGCCGGGGAAGCACGGACGAGGTGCTCCTGGCCAGTGATTCGAGGCGCGTGGTGTAGAGACCGCGCCTCGACGGAGCTTGATGGGCGGGGCCTGCTGTGGGAGCACTATGTGCGAGAGCCCCACCGTTCTGGAGTGCAAGGAGGCACGGCCAGGGAGGGAGCTGAGCATGGAAGCTCATAAATCCTCCCATCGAGCCGTCGCCGTCCACCATTGCACACAACAGAAAAAAGAGGAGAGGTTTTGGTTTGTCCTGACTTGGGTTTTGATTGAGCCGTTGCAGGACGAATAGACCTTCTGCCAATTCTTCGAGCGCAGTCCATCCCTGGCTTCTTTGTGCCGCCTCCCGCCCGCGGCCTCTTCTTCGCCCCTTGCATCCATGAGTGCTTCTTCCGACCCTTCGGCCACCCCTTCGTTCCTCGGCCAGGCCATGGCCGCGTTGCAGGAGGGTGTGGAGGCGGTGCTGCCCTCTCCCGCGGTGGCTCGTCGTTCTTCGGTCACTCTGGCGGGGGCTGAGTCCGCGGACAGGGAAGGTGAGTCGGCTCGGTCTTCGACCTCCCCTTTTAGTTTACTTTCCGGGGGGGTTGGGGATGTTGGTGAGGATGATGGAGTGGAATCCGTGGATTTCACTGGAGGGGACTCTTGTCTATTCAAGGATGAGGCGGAGGATGACAATATGAGTTTGGATTCCAAGCAGTTGTTTGGAGAGGGGACGGTTGCAGATTTGTTGGAGGCTCAGATGGCCGATGATGGAGATGGCCTGGACCCCGCCATGGCTCAACTCGATATTGACGAGGAGGATGTTCAGGACCAAGACTTCGCCACCCCAGCGAGGTCCAATGTCGGACCAAGCGCTCTCGTCCAGCGGACTGCCTTCCGCCACGCCCTCAAGAGCTTCAACAAGGGCGACCCCACCTACTCCGTGTTTCACTACCAGGATCAGGACCCGCCTACGATTTGTGGGGGCAAGCGGGGATCCAACAAGTTTTGTATTGCCAAGCCGGGGGCCTGTGGCTTTGCCCACTCAAACAAGGTCTTCAGGTCTTTGGAAAGCGGTTGGTACATCGTGTGCGACGACGCCAAGGGCACTTTGGCCTTCTTGGATCATTCTCTGCCTGATGAGATTGCTCTCAAGTCTACCACCATGGAGGAGGTGAAGAGCCTCAAGTTTGGTCTGGCAGTCTGGTCTACCATCTTCGAGCATTGCGCTATTGTAGCTGCTGAAGGCTCTGAGTCCAGGGAGGATGTTGAAGCCCTGGCTGGGTTCGTCACCAAGTCTCAGCAGGGCGACTTCAAAACCCCTAAGCCCAAGCGCGTCAAGCTGTCGGTCCCCGAGGGGGCTGATCCTGAGGTGAAATCTACCTTCACCAAGGTGCAGGAGGAATTGGCTAGGATTGAGCACCTGGTTACGACCCTCAGGGGCCAGATGGGTCCTCCCCAAGCCAATGGCGACTTCGTCACGGTCATGTCAGGCCTGTCCTCACTTAGCACTGGGCTCAAGTCTGTGACGGACGTGGTCGGGGTGGTCAAGAAGGACGCCAAGCAGCAGGCCATGGAGCATAAGAAGGCCATCGGCAGTGTCACAAGTACTGCGGCGGCGGGTCTTGCGGCGGGCCAAGAGGCCCTCGCGGCGGTGCAGCAATGGCAGCAGACGGGAGGCCTCCCGGACGTCAAGGCCCTCGTAGAGGAGAACAGAAAGCTCAAGCTCAGGGTGGCCGAGACAGAGAAAGCTATTAAACTTTGCGCCAAGTTCGTGGTCAACGTCAAGCAGGGCCGGGTCCGTGTCCAGGGACTCCCCTCTGCTCTTGCGCCCCCAACTCTTGGAGCTGCTACTCCTGGTGGAGTCACTCTGTCCGACTTCGAGGATTACAAGGCGGCTACCGACCTCACTCTCTCGCAGTTGAGGCAGGAGGTCAAGGGCGGCGGCATCATCATGGGCAACGAGGAGTTCAAGAGCGTGGAGGAGTGCCATGTCTACTGCAAGACCGCCTTCCCTCTCAACGCGTGGCACGTCATGCCAGGTCTGGTGTACCTCATGCAGCTGATCACCGACTTGTGTGTGCGTACGGATGATACTGCTGCGATGCAGGTCCATTCGAGCAAGACTGGCTTCAACTCCATGCAGACAGCTGCGATCTCGTCGTTCAACACGACCATTCCGCCTGTGTTGGAGGGCCCCAAGGAGGGGTCGGTCCGCGATGGCAAGTACGACTTCAACGCCATGCAGACCTACGAGATGTGGTGCCCCACCGGAAGCTCCCATGGGACTTGGTACAACCTCAATAGGGGCATGACCAAGCAGTTTGACCGGTTCAGGGCTGTCATTGATGTGGTGCTCGCCAAGTTCCCCATGGGCAAGGCCCTCGTCCATGCAATGCTTTCGGAGGTTAAGACCTTCTGGGTCCGCCTCTTCAAGACGGAAATCACTGATCTGTACCATGACTTGCTGGCCAAGGCACACGGAGAACCTCCCTACTCTAAGGAGGCGCGGGCTATCTGCTGGGGCCTGACGACCAAGCTACTCAAGGTGTTCTTCGAGGAGCTGGGCAACGTGCGCATCCAGGCCTGTGATGCGCACACCCTGGACGACAAGCTGCAGATCAACGGGCTCTACTTGTATGCGACGCTGGAGGAGTTCAGGGTCATGAGGGAGTTTGAGTCATACGACTTCAGGAGGCACCCCAAGTTTTACCCCTCGGTGTTGGAACACGTGTTTAACACATACGTGCCCAGGTCGATGGTAGATAAGAAGTCTGATAAAAACTCTGCCTTACAGGGAACAGTCAGCTCCATGGCCGAGGATGTCGAGTTGTTGGAGGATCAGGTGGCCAAGCTGGGCAAGGACCACGACACCCTGGCAGGGAAGCTCGGGTTTGTCGCCAAGGCCTGTGGTGTCGACCTCCCCGCGGACAAGGGGGCGGCGAAGAAGAAGAAGCTTGCGTTGAAGGCCAAGGTGGCCGAAGATAAGGATTGACGGGGAGGGCCCTCGCCACCCCCAGTACAACCATCCATTAATACTAATTGCATGTCGAATCACTCCCGACTTTGGACTGGTTTACTGGGGGTGGCTGAGGCCGCCCAAACCCTCACGGGTCTCACCCGAGGCCACCTTAAACTACGCCCTCCGCGCGGGACCTCGGAGGTTTGCGCGGCTGTGCCTAACCTGTGGTTTGCGGTCTCAGGGGCCTTGGGCTTCACCGTCAAGTCGGTTCGTGCCACCCTTCAGACATTTGGCGAGCAGGCGTCCAGTTACTGTGGAGCTCGGTTGCTGCAAGCTGCTCCTCGCAGGGCCAACAAGCTCCCCGATGTCATCTTCACTGACTCGCGGCTACTTCACCCGGCGGGTCACAGTTACTGGGAGGCGTGGACGACCCCTCACGTTTTCTTCGCAGCCCCGGAGGACACCTCTGAGCCTGATCCGTCTAGGGCCGAGATCATGCTGGGTGAGCTCGTGCCCCCACCTGGTTGGTCTGTGCGTTCCATGTGTGTCAACCACGCCTTAGTCGGTGGCGGCACGACCAGTCAGTGGACTCTGGTGGTTTGGTACCCGCCGGGACGTCGGTTTGCCGAGCCAACCTCCCTTCCCCCACAGCCATGGACACCTTTGGGCGCTTCCTTGGGTGACCGCATCTCCGCCGTCGCGGCGCCGGCTCCGTTGGGTGACGAGCCTCCTGTCAAGAGTGTGGTTCGCGGGGACGCTGGTGTCGAGACTTGGGGCCTCTTCCCCGCCTGGTCCCCAGGGTCAGCGGTCAGGGCACGCTGCTCGTTCTCCCCGACCGGTTGGGGCACCAGGTCTCTCACCTCTGAGGAGTTGGGTCTCCTCTGGGATGTACCCATCTCTTTCATTGATGACTCTCCAGCTGTCGCGGAGGATCCTCTCTTAACGCGTCTCGTGGACACGCCCCCTGCCAAGGTCCTGCTGTTGGGGGCTGACGCGCTTCTCACGGATCAGTTCCGGGGGGGTGTGACCTCGTCTGGAAGCAAGCGCAAGCGAGCGGCCGATCCACAGGCGAGGTATAATCAAGGGTCGGTCGCGAACACCCCGGAGGGTGCAAGCTCTCTAGGGGATCCCGCCCTGGCTGAACAAGACATGGCCCAAAGCCTGGGTGGGGACAAGCAGAAGGCGGATGATTGCGTCAAGCCCTCTCCCAAGGCGTTGGACGGGAGTGGCCTAGACGGGGGGAGTACTCTTTTTTCGGTTTCGTGCGCCCCCACCGCCGACGCCAGGTTGAGTGACTCCGACGATGATGATTCTCTAGCCGGGTCCCTGGTCAAACAGGAAGGTCAGAAGGCTGACGACGCCGAGGTCCCAGACTTCATCTGGCTAGGTGCCTTCAAGCGAGGGTACAAAAACCAGGCCACCATAGATTCTCACTGGAGGGCCCTGGGGAGGCCGGACCTCGTCGGGACCAAGTTCAAGTTTGATTCGCCCCCATCGGCAAAGTGGCACCACAAGACTTACCACAAGAGGTTCTCCAAGCGCTTCAAAGGCGTGAGGAAGAAGTCGCAGGGACCCTCGAAGCCTGGTTGGAAGCAGGCTATGGTGGGCTTTAGGACGTTTGGGCTCAGAGCATGGCGCAGAAGCCTGGTGTCGGGTTTCACCAAGTGGAGGAGCGAGCACGTCTCGCTCAACAACGCGGCATCTCTGAAGATGGTGACCATAGGCTTTGAGATGGCCAGGGCCGGGCCCAGGCACCGGTACGTGTGGGCGGCACAAGGGCGCAAGCTATACGAGGCCCAGCATCGGCTACTGAGAGCATCGCGTCAGGGGAAAGCGTCCGTCGCGGTAGGCGAGGACTCTATCAGACGAGCCGCCAATGCGTCGTGGTTCGAGTGGTTGGACGGGTCTGGACCTTTCTTCTGGAATTGGCCAGAGCGGTATCAAGAGCACATGCGCGATGGTCAGCCACACTTCGTGATGGGCAAGTTTGGAGTGTACGTGGGGAAGCAATCCAAGGCCAAGGACCCAGCTCAACACGAGTTGATGCGAGGCAAGCTAGTCAAGGTTCGAAAGCGACGGTACATCGACATCGGTTGGGTGATTAGCCTGGCTCACTACTTCTGTGTGCCGAAGGGCGAGTTTGACATCCGCATGGTGTATAACGGCACCAGCTGTGGTCTCAACAGTTTTCTCTGGGCCCCGCACTTTGGGCTGCCTACCGTCAGGCACACGCTCCGGGCTCTCATGCCCGGCTTCTTCCAGTGTGACCTCGACATCGGAGAGATGTTTTTGAACTTCATTCTGGGCGAGTTCCTTCGTGAGCACTCAGGAGTAGACATCTCCCAGGTCAGATCAACGGACCCGGCAGACCAGGAGTGGGAAGCCTCACGAGTTTGCAGCTGGGAGCGCTGGGTGCGCAATTGGATGGGTCTCAAGGACTCACCCTACCGCTGCATCCAGTGGCTCATCCGCCTTAAGCTGGAGGCCTACGGTGACAGGAGGGACAGGGAGAACCCCTTCCACTGGGAGGAGGTGGTATTCAATTTCCCTGACGCCCCAGACTACAAGGCAGATCACCCGTGGGTTATGAAGGTGCGCCATGATGGCATGTTGGCCGCGGAGATCTTTACGTACGTGGACGATGGTCGGCCGACGGCACCCACGTGGGAGTTGTGCTGGGCTGCGGCGAGGAGGTTCTGCTCGATTTGCTCGCGCTACGGTGTGCAGGACGCGTCGCGCAAGAGGACAGTGCCTACGCGTGAGCCCGGGCCGTGGGCAGGGACGATCACACATACTGTCCAGGGCATCATCGTGGGTCTGGTGTCTCAGGCCAAGTGGGACAAGACACGTCGGCTCATCGCCGAGCTGGAGGAGATGGTGGAGGACGGGATGATGCCTCTCCAGAGGCTCCTCGAGATCAGAGGCTTCCTGATCCATGTGGTGCGCACCTATAAATGGGTGAACCCATATATCAAGGGCCTCCACAACACCATCGACAGTTGGAGGCCGGGGCGCGATGACGAAGGATGGAAGCTCCGGGGCCGGGAGCTCCAGGAAGCCCTCGCGAAAGCGGCGGCCGCAAGAGGCCTGCCCTGCAGGAGGGCGGAGGACTCGGATGAGGAGGAGGCGGCCGGACCTATGGAGGAGGCCCCTCAAGCCGTGGCCCCGACTGAACGCCTACGACACGACATCGAGTGCCTGAAGAAGCTCACCGACCTCGAAGAGCCCCCTCGCCAACCCTACCGAGCCAAGGAGCGAGCGGCCTTCGTGCTGATAGGTGACGCCAGCGGTCATGGGAAGGGATCCGCCCTGGTAGCACAGTTCGGGATAGATTATGAGTCCGGCTCGTGGGCTCTCGAGTGGAAGATGAAATCCTCGAACTGCCGGGAGGCGGAGAACCTCGTGGAGAGGATGGAGCGTTTGGTCCGGGACAAGGTCCTCCAGGGTCACGAGGTGTTTATCGTGACAGACAACTCATCCTTCGAGGGCTCCTACTACAAGGGCCACTCGACCAGCAAGGAACTCTCGGACATCATCTTCAGGCTACACAAGCTGGAGCGTGATGGGAGTCTGGTTCTCCATGTGATTCACATTTCTGGAAAGCATATGAAGAAGTGTGGGATTGATGGACTCTCACGGGGAGATTTACTGGAGGGCATGATGGCGGGTGGCAACCCACTGTCCTTCATCCCGTTTGGCAAGGACGCCGACGAGAGGTCCGGAGGAAAGGTCTCAGCCTGGGTTCATAGTTGGTGGAAGAACAGGCAGGGAAACGTGTGGGGAGGAATTCCTTTGGTGAAGGTCACGAAGGATAACATGTTCGAGCTTAAGGACGAGCCGGGGGGTCGGCTATGGGTCCTTCCCCCGGCGGCAATGGAGACGGCGCTCGAAGTTTTTACTGACGATCGGTTGGCTCATCCCGATCGGCCACATGTGTTTGTGGTACCCCCTTTGATGACCCATTTGTGGAGGAAAGATTTGAAGAAGGACGCGGATGTGCAGTTCTACGTTCAGACGGGTGTGTCCTTCTGGGAGTCTCACCAGTTTGAACCCCTCCTCGTTGCTATTGTTTTTCCCGTTGCCCACGTCCCCAGGTACCACGGGCCTTGGCTGGTCAAGGGAACTGACCAGGGGAGGGCAGCTGAATCAGCCCTTACCGTCGGATTCAAGATTGGGGGCGACTACGACCCAGCAAAACTATATGACGTGGATGGGCGCATGCGTGATCTGTGGAAAGACCCGACGAGCCGGTCACGGGCTGTTCTGCAGCAACTACTGGCTTGGGCGGGGACCCTTCCCCCCGTGCAGGAATGTATGGTGTGGGGGGGTGCTACCGCGAGGCCGCCGACGACCCCTTCCCAAGGCTGGAGGAGGCCCTCCTGCAAAACGAACCAGACTTGGAGGTGGAGGTCCAGGACAGCTACCACAGGTATAGGTGTGGCCGGGATTGGAACCACCTCATGGGTGTTCCATTCGAGTGCGACCTGTGTTCGTTCAGGAAAGTCGCGGGTAGGGACCCGAGATGGATGGATGGAAAGGACCAGTTCACCCTGACGGCCATTCGCAGGGCTAACATTGACGTCATGTGGGCCAGGGAGCCGGGGACAGTCGCCGGGAACTGGTCGAGGAGCAAGGCCGACTACTTGGCCACCTGTAACTCTCTCAGCTTAGAGAATTTCCTCCCGAAGCTAGGGTCAGAGAAGGTTGAGGACCGCGTAGGAATGGCGCCGGCGTTGATGTCTCTGATGGCGTCGCTGCGCGAGGGCAAGAATGCACCAAGAGTTCAGTGGGATACCATGCGCAGGACCATGACCTGGTATGGCAACGCCTACGACGCGGGCACCGAATATGCAACGGAGTCAGTCCTCGGGATGGATAGGGCCAAACAACACGCAACGAATTGCCCTACGTACGGAAAATGGTTTCGTAGGTTCATGAAAGGGGCCAAGCTGCGCATGGGCATGGTTCGCCACCAGAATGAGGCCCTGACTTCGGATTTGGTGCTCGCCATTGCGGCTCAGGCTGAAAAGAAGTGGAAGGACCCGAAGCTTTTGGCGCCTCACAAGGAGGAGATGGAAGAAGTGATGGTGTTTATGTTGTTTGCTTTTGGAGCAGGGCTGCGAGGAGAGGAGGTCCCCTTAATTTCTCTGGAGGGACTCCTCACATTATGGCCGGAGACGCAGACCGAGAAAGAGCCATACACTATGGCCACCCTTCACGGCAGGTTCAAAGGCGAGGTCGATGCGAGGTGGCACTGCGTCCCGATCGACAACAAAACACGCAGCGGCATACCTTTCAAGAGATGGTTCCAGCGGCTGCTGTACCGGCGGGTGAAGGTGCAAGGCCGGAGGACAGGCTGGCTGTTCCAGACCAAGAAAGGGGAGAAGGTCAAGTTCAGCAGATACGACCCGTTGTTCAAGGAGCTCTTGCAGGAAGCCAGAGACTGCGACCGTAAGCTGTTGCCCGCGGCCGTTGATCTGGAAGACTTCAGCCTGTGGAGGTCTCCACGCAGGGGAGCCGTGTTGGAGACTACCAATCAGGACATCAGCGAAAAGGTGATTGAATTGATCAACCGCTGGAGGAAGAAGGAGAACGCAAAGGGCTCAGAGGCAGGGCTGCCAATGAGACAGGTGTACACACAAGTTAGGAGCACAGTCCCCATCATGAGGGCTTACTCCCGAGCCTTGTGAGGGCCACCAAAGTTAAGTAGGATTCCGGGGGGGTTTTAATTGATCGTATTTGTGAAAAGACCAGCGCTGGCCTCTCGAGGCGCACGTGACTCACAGCGTTGCTCTTCTTTGTGCTTCACTCGGAGCTATGCGACCCAGGGGAGCAGGTTGGCGAGTGGCACCGAACCTTTGGCCGGTGAGGTCGCCGCTCAGTCACCTGGCGTTGAGGACATACCATCGATACGTCCCGCGCTGGGCAGGAGGCAATTCCATTGTCTCTCGTACTGTGAACCGAACTGCAAAGCGTCCGAGGCGAGGACCTTAGAGGAAGGGACGCTTTGAGGCCGAAGGCAATGAGCTTTAGCTCAATTGTCCGGGCTGCAATAGCAGATGAGCACTTCGCATGTCAATCAGGGATTGGATCTACGTGAGAATGGAACACCCCCATCGATAGCAATCAAGTTACATGTTCAGACGATATAGAATAGAGATTCGATAGCTTAGCCAAGATAATATAACAAGAGTTGAAATACAAGACGCAAAGAGTTGCGCGAGAGAGAAGGAGGGACCGGCGGGGTCGGGCGGCGGGCGGACAAATATGTAAAGGACACGATTGTCCGTCGATTGGGTGCAAAGTGCAAAGAACCGAAGAATGAAAGAAACGAACTGGAAACTTATGTTCGGGCTTGTTCGTTGTTCGGGGCGAGCATTCGGAGCACTGGTAGAACTGGTGCAGACTGGTGCCCATCCCAGCGGATATGGTGCGTGGGGCTACCCTGGGCTAGATACTGCTAGATACCTACAATACCTATGGTCATTGCTGGATGGAGTATCTACCCTGATAAATAGCTATTGCGTTTGTTTGTCATTTGTCAGGCCAAGGTTTGGTTCGCTGCAGGCAATTTTATTACACCGCTCTATCCCCGGAGTGCATGATCCCATAATGTCGAATGTACATATGTTGTTCAGAGATCTACATAAAGCCAAAGAATACGCCGAAAAATAGGAAAGATTCTTGTGTCAAATGATTTTGCCCGATTGGACCGTCCAACCAGCTCTACCTTTGTGGCGGGTGATCTCGCAACGTCCGTCGCCGTATCGTCCGCAACCCCTCATGGGCACCGCCCTCGCGAGGACATCTCTCCCCAGCACATTCAAGAACGTCGTGTCCCATTCCCCCGAGGGCAGTCTTTGAAAGAGCTCGCACGGTAGGGTGTTGATGTCTTCGTCATCGTTCCCGTCCGCGTTTGGTATCAATTCAGTCCCCCGTGGTCGACCGAGCCTAGCGTTTTCCCCCGCCTTCGTGCTCTCGTATCTACCCACGGCATCGCCCAACATCTTCGGACCCGTCGTCGACAAAACGCCATCGCGCCCCCCTCGCTCCGCCATCAACGATACGACCACGTCCCAAAACGGATGGCCGGGACGCGTCGCCGTCATCAGACTGTTCTGCCACCTCTCGTTGTACCGGAAGGGCGACTCGACCAGCCCCACCCCATCGGGTATGAGCTCCTCCAGCTCTCCTCCGCTGGAGACATGGAGGGAAACGTCCGCGTCGGCGTAGACTCCGCCGTACTTCGAGAGGATGAGGTATCGACACGAATCCACCCGCTGGATTTCGTACGAGAATCGACGATACGTGTCGGCGAAGGAGGGGTATTCGTCTTCTACCAATCGTCGACACGCCTCGTCGCTCCAGTACACTACCGACCAATTGTTGTCGTCGTCGTCGTCGCCTTCATTTCGATCGGAGGCAACGACGTCGGGATATTCCCGGCTTGCCGAGTCCATGTCGAGCACGTCCAGCCACGTTCGTATTTCCTTCGTCACCTCCGGAGTCTTGCTCTGGTAATGCAACAGCCGCGGCATTCGCAGAGGTCGACTCCGTGCCATTTCCCATTGGACCTCGCACGGATCTCTCGACGTCACGTCGGAGTAGATCGTCCCGAAGACGAGCATCGCGACGGCGAGGGCGAGGAGGGCGAGCGTGTATCGGAGGTACCTTCTCGCTCCGATCTTCGCGAACGAAGGCCCCGCCGCCGCGGCGAAACGACTAGTCGTCGCACCTTTGTTATCGACGACGTCGTCCGACGGGTCGCCGCCGGATGAAGCCGACGGAGTAGCGCAGGATGCCGGCGAGCGCGCATGCGCGAGGTTGGGGCGCTGCAGCCTGCGGTGCATGTCGGCTTCGAAGAGGGGGTGGAGGACGAGGTCGGCAGGACGGCAGGACGGACGGCTCACGGCCCGGACGATGCCACCCACGAATGGATTTTCATCACGACGGCGGCCTGTCGGCCGGTGGAGACGATGGTACGGAATGGATTTCCTGTTCAGCCCGACGAACGACGAACGTCCTGCTAGCTGGCGAGTGGGGCGTGGGGCCCGTCGTTCCCCCGCTTCGTTGCCTACGCTACGCCCTACGCGCACCTTGGACCTCCATCCGCTCCGTATTCCTTATCTGCCGACTAGACTGGCGCGGACCGCGGACCGCCGAGGCAACAGTCGACCACGAACAGAGTCGACGGCCCGCCCGGCCGCCGGCCGGAGACGCAAAGCTTGATGGATTTCGGCAGATTTCGGCGATGACCTGGCTGTTCCAGAAAAGGGGGCTAGATACATAGCCCCTCTATATTTTACCTACTCGTAACAGATATAATATTGAAAAATTATTCAGGGGAATGTCCAAATGAAGGGGGTTTGCCCCTCAGCGCCCATAAGCCATCGCCGCGCGCCAAAAAATAAGAATGAACCCCGCCCGCCCGCCCCCGCCCCGCCCGCCCGCCGCCCGCCCGGCTTGCGTCTCGCGTCTCGCGAAACGCTCGCGTGCAGGTGCACTCGTCCTTTCATCTTCGATCGTCACAACATCGAGAGCTCGATCAAAAGCTCCGCCGAGGCCGACTACGATATCTCATATCTCCGCATTTCTCTCTTCGATGTCGACGAATCAACAACTTCGAGGAGGCCACGGGGCGAACGCCGCGATTCGCTCCTCCGCGGGCGGACGACGGCGGCGACGGCGGCAGCAGCCGCGACCGGTGACCATGTCGTCGCGCAGGGCATTGGTGAGTCGCGTGCGTGGGGAATGAAGGAGGAAACGACTCGCTCCGTCCGTCCCACGGCGTTGCTTCGTGCGTCGGCCTTTCATCTTCGAGCCCACACGTTCGATCGGCCTTCGAGCATCATTCGTTCGATTCCGCATCATCACCGATTTCACACGTTGCTTATCGATGCCGTATGCCGTTCTACCGACGCAGGGCGATCTGACGGATCGCACGCGGAACGAGGCGAGCGATCTCTCGGATCGGAGCGGTTCGAAACGGGACGCCGGGAAACGCAAGCGGGCGGGAAGCTCTGCGGACCCGACCTCCCGAAGGAGGGGGCGGCCCCGCCATCATCGCATCGTCGCTCCCTCGACGGACGATGCCGACGAGACGATCAAGACGATCGAGCCGAGCGGTCGCCTCGCGGTGGCCGCGGACGGAGGCGGCGGGTACGCGATCGGCACCGCCGTGTCGAAGATTTTCGTCGACGACGAAGACGGCGAGGAGCGTCCCTTCGCGGGCGAGGTCACCGGATACGATGCCCGGGAGCGGCTGTATCGCGTCACATACGAAGACGGCGACGAGGAGGAACTGGACGCGGCCGAAGTCGCCCTGATTTGCACGCGTGACGAAGGGGAGGGCCTGACGATCGAGGCCAGTCGCTCAAAAGTCATCGACGGCAAATACAGAACGGGCACCATCGTGAGGAAGATCTTTGTCGACGAAGAAAGTGGCGAGGCGCGTCCATTCACGGGCGAGGTCACCGGATACGATGCCCGGGAGCGGCTGTATCGCGTCACATATGAAGATGGCGACGAGGAGGAACTGGACGCGGCCGAAGTCGCCCTGATTTGTACGCATGACGAAGGGGAGGGCCCGGCCGATGAGGTGGAGACAGTAAAGAACACTGACCCAATCATGGTAGTCGGATATGAATCTGCCTCGAATGAATTCGTCGAACAAGTCGTTAGCGATTCAGATTTTCAGTCCAGCGGTCCAGAGATCGATATCGACGAATCCGACGCGGACGACCCACGCTGCGTCACGGCCTACGTGAATGAGATGTACCGCCACTTTCGAGAGAAGGAGGTGATCACCCACGTTCGCCCTCTCTATTTGGAGAAGCAGGGTCGCATGACCAAGGACACGCGCTCGAGCCTAGTGGACTGGCTGATCAGCCTTCATTTGAGGTACAAGATGGTCCCCGAGACACTGTTTCTTGCTATCAACATTCTCGATCGATACCTGGACAGCGTGTCGGTGGCATTCCAGAAGCTTCACCTGGTGGGGGTGACAGCTCTTTGGATTGCATCAAAGTACGAGGATATTTACCCGCCCGAATTGTGCAATATTGTCATTGTGTGTGGCCGTCAATTCTCGAAACTGGAGATAATTGACAGAGAGGAAATCATGCTCAGAAAGCTGGAGTACAATGTCACAACCCCCAGTGCTCACACCTTCCTAGTGCGTTACTTGAAGGCGGCTAAAGCGGACCACGAGACAGTCCAAATAGCCTCTTTCGTCCTGGAAGGTACACTTTTGAGTTACAGTTTGCTCCGCTACCTTCCAAGCCAGCTCGCTGCCGCTGCAGTCTTGGTCGCTGGAAACACAGAGGGCCGCAGCAAAAATAGAATCGGCTGGACCCCAACTCTTCAGAAGTATACCAATTATCGGGAGGAAGAAATCAAGCCTGTCGCGCGTGCGATTCTATCCGAAAAGGCTCCGTCACACCCCGATTTCACTGCTCTGCGGAAGAAGTATCGTCGCAAAAGATTTGGTAGGGTCGCCAACATAGCCCTTCCGTTGGCTTCAGACTTTTGAATGATCTTCTGAGAACAGCTGTTTCTGGCACCGAGACAGCAAGGTTGCTGCGCGGATGATGTTGCGGGCCTGATTTCGTGGCATGGCACAGCTGTGATTCGTTTGGTTCTTATTTTGAGGGTATTGCTTGAGTTTGGATCATGGACGTTGAATGGCGAGAGAAAATACCATAGTTCTCGAAAGATAAGATTACGGATACAGGATACACCAATCAAGTCGTATTCATTGTCACTCTGAGCTTTTTCTGTGGACGCAAAAGGATGCTTTATTTACTGCCGTCAGGTCATGATGAGCAGCAACTACATAGTTCAGGCTCATTCGACTGCCTTGATCCACTGACGAATTGCACCAAGATCATTTTCTGCCACTCCCAATTTAATCTTTATCCCAAAATATTTCTTCATGATGTGCATTTTTATTGTGATGACCTCCCTTGTTGCTCGAATCGAATGAATTAATTTGACATTTATTCAACCATTTCGGCATACGTATGACAGGCACGTCCATCGCGCATTTCTCACGCCAGCGTCGTGTTTATGTATTTCTTGTTCGAATCCCGGACGTCGGGGACGAAATCCGACTCGATCCCCAGCGCATCGTACAGCATTCGCACGTAGGTCGGCCCCAGCTTCACGAGGCTTTCGTACGAGACGAGCACGACCCCGTCGTTCGACGGGAGCGCACCGCCGCCGCCGCCGCCGAGGAGGAGCCTTCGCCCGCCCCGCGGCGGCATGCCGTCGGGGTGATCCTTTTGATACCGTTCGGCCGCCCAATGACTCAGATTTTCCTTGGTCGCCTCCTTCGTTTTGCCCTTGAGGATGTACGCGTTGATCGCATCGACGATGAGATTCGTCCCGACCTCCTCCTCCTGCCGCCTCAATTCCGGATCCCTGCAATGCTTGGCGCGCGCCGCGGCGGATATGTTGTCGTCCCTGACAACTATGACGAAAATTTGCTCGACCCCCTGCCTCTCGTACCACTCCTTCATCGCCACGATGTCCAGCTGATATCGTACGGGGTACACCATCGCCCTCCCGTCGAGCTCGAAGCCCCAAAGGTCCATCGACATGGCGTTGCACTCCTCGACGGCGGTCGGATCGTCGCCGTGATATCGGGTGCACTGGGGGGGCAGGACGACGTCGACCACCGGCGGGTCCGGATGCTGGTGGCACGTCCCGCCCCATGGCATGGAGAAGTGCTGGACCTGCACGTCGTGGTCCTCGGCGCACCCGTGGCCGAGGTCTTCCACCATGTGATTCATGAGCTCGCAGTTTTTTTCGACCGCCTCGTCGTCGTCGTCGCCGCCGTCGTCGGGGTAGCAGTCGGTGATCTTGCAAGGCGCCGATCCCTCGCGATACGGGCCGGGCAATTTCAGCGCGTCCTCGATGACCTTGGAGACGAATTGCGTCCCCGAGCTCTCGAGGCCGATGACGGAGTAGACCCTCCTGGGAAGGATCGAGTACGCCGGCTCGGCGGCGCGGACTCCTCCTCCGCCCCCCTCTCGCATCCTCGGCGAGGACGGCGCGTTCCGCAGGCGACGATTGTCGCCGGCGAGGACTAGGAGCGCCCCCAGCAGTATGGCCGACGCCGCGAGGTTGGCGTACGATCGCGACGCGCGGGAGGAGGAGGAATAGGAGGGGGGATGTCCGTGGTTCCCCTCGGAGTCGGTGGACGGGGATTGCCTGAGCGGCGTGTCGAAGTCGTGGCCGCCGTTGAGATTTCGGGGCACGAGCGGCAGCCTCGACGGCGAGAGCGGTTCCGCCGTCGTCGGGTGGTGGTGGTGCGGCGCCTCCGTCTTGGTCGGGCTGCCGCGGAGGCTCAGCTCGCTCGCCATTTGCTCCTGCACGCTCCGGATGGAGCGCCTGCTCTAGTCACCGATGCAGCCTTCGCTGGCGGGCAGCAACGTCTCCTCGATGGCTGGCCAACGGAGCGAGCGAGGAGCGGCGGAGGACGGAGGCGGCCGGAGGAGATGGGAGATGCTGTTCCTTTGATGCAATGCAATGCGATGGCAAATGTCGAATCAAGGTCGAATGCAAATCTATGCAAATGTAGCCGTTACTAGTTTTAACTAAATATATGAATAATGTGAATCTGTAATATTTGCGTGATAATTTATTTATCATCCTAAGATTATTAAATAAATTTCTATCAAGACGTTTGAATTTGTTATTTCTGTATTAGTGTAACTCTAATGGCCCTCGCCGCTCGCGCGCCGCGCTCGCTACTCGCCGGCGAGCCAAGATTACAGCGGGGCCTCTTTGGGGGCCCGCCCCAGGGGTCAATTAGATGGGGTATGACACGAGATCTCTGGCGATGGG
>JALLBE010000379.1:0-17285 GCA_036939795.1 Thalassiosira mediterranea
AACGGCCACGAACGGCCACGAACGGCCACGAACGGCCAAAAAACAATCGCCAACGGCCAAAACACAGTCGCCAACAGCCAAAACACAGTCGCCAACGGCAATCAAAAAATCGCCAATGTTGACCGAATTGGCGATCTCGTCCTGATCTCGTCACAGGAAAATCTGCGAGCTCTTCACATGAAAATCTCATACACCGCACCTATGTACGTGAGTACGTACGTCAAATAGGTAAGGACAGGGTCTTGCAGAGGAATGAAGACAAGGCTTACTTATCTTCAGTAATGCACTTAGCAAGTATTAATGAATAATGGAAAATAGTACATTTTAATCTCTCAACTATCAACAAACCCGACAGGAATTCCCGTTCGGTACGCGTTGGCCGTTTTAGTTGGCCGTTGCCTCACCACTTGACACGTTCAATCCAACCATGGCGGCCGCCGCCACCGTAGTCGCTCCCACTCCGCGGGCTGCGCCCAAACTAGTGGGCGCTGTATTCCATCCTATCCGCCGAGATGGCCCGCGACCAATCCGTCCGGAGCGTCGCATCATACCCAAGAGAGCTCACGAGCCTCTCTAGTCGGCGACGTCCCACTCCGCTCGACCCCATTTTCCGTCGCGATGTAAAACCGACCGTCGGACCCCGCCGCTGCACCGCAGCGTTCGAGGGAGCCAACGAGTGCAGCCCCATCACCCCGCCTCCTTCGCGGGCCACCCCATCCTGGAGAATAATTGCCTGGGCACCGCGAATCTCTGCAGAAAAGTGACTGCTGGGTCCATCTAAGCGAGATTTCCTCCAAGCACTTGCTTTTTTCCGAAGCTATTGCCGCCGTCGCCTCCGGGGATCGCCATCCATCGACCAAGCTGCATAATTGGAGGAAAGAGACCGCTACGCCTCTACTACAATCCTGGTGTAGTGCCTCACCACCATGAAGATTTCCGGCTCAACCGCTCGGGGGTACAAGGGCGACGGAGAGAGCCGAGGTCCAACCTCGCCGTCCCCATCGAGCCAGTCCGGGTCACGTCGTCGTGACATCATCGCGCCATTGTCTGTCAATTTCGCTTGCTGCAGCTAGCTTGCTGCACAACGAAACGGAACAAAATGCCGCACGCCGCTCGGCGCTCGGCCGCATCACACATCAAACATCAACCACGCATCAACATAGCATGCATTCAAACCGGTCAGTAACGCCGCCACCTATCAGTAACCAGTAACACAGAAGCAAGGAACCGCCGCGCTCCAATCCATCCAAGCCAAGGTCTCAGTGCATGGCACCACCGAGGTGCGACGGGCGGGCCGGCGACCGGGAAGTCCATTTCTTTTTCGTTTCGTATTCGCTAACCATGTCACCGAGCATCTTCAAGAAGAGCTACTCGTCCAAGTCGACCGCGGCGCAGGTCGACGCTGCCCTGAACGAGCCATTTCTCGACGCGACGCAAACCTCCGCTGATACGTTGTTCGAGGTCGAGCTGGGCTCCGACCAAGGTACCCAGGAGGCTGTTGCGGTCAACAGAGTCGAGGGGCACCGCAATAGTCAGGGGGAGTCATCCTCCACGGCCAGAGGACCAGGACGGGGACTCGCTGACCTCGTCAACGCTTCCATTTGCTCCTTCCAATCCACCGCTGCATCGCTGAAACCGCAAGTTGTCGTCCATCCCCAAGTCGAACCCGGCTTACCTTTCGCAATCTCCCCGAAGGACTTGAGCGACCTGAGCAACGAACGGACCCACGCGGCACTGGCCCGGGTTTTGGCGAAGGCCGCGAGAAATTTTCCATCGCCGGCGGAGGGAGAGGAGGAGAGCCAGAGTAGCGCACGGCAGCGCATCGAAGCTTTGGTAGGGAGGATTGGTACGGAGGAGGAGGGAGACGCCCCCACGGTGGCGAATGGGATGGGATTGAATCCCCAATTGGCCGATGGGGATGCCTCCATCAAACGAGACTCTGGCGGTGGCCCCAGAAAGGCCTCTGCTCATGACATGGAAGCCGCAGCCAACATCCTAGCAACCCTCATACTGAAATCATCTCCCGAGGACGGCATATCATCGGACCCCTCCGATGTGGATCGTAGACGAGAATTCTTCGGCACGAACGCCATAAGCGAGAAGAAGTTTGATAGCTTCCTCAAGCTCTGCTGGGACGCCATCCAGGACTTCGTGCTGATAATGCTCATCATATTGGGCATCATAAGCATAGCTGCGGAGACCACGGTGTCTTTGGAGGAGAGTGAGAAGTGTGAGATGTGCTGGTTGGATGAAGCTGGCATCCTTGCAGCCGTCCTCATCGTAGTCTTGGTCACGGCCACCATCGATTACCAGAAGCAGTTCGCGCTCGTGCGGCTCACACAGCGTTTGAACGAGACAAATACCAAGATCGTGATAAGGGATGGACATCAGATGAGTGTCATGGACGACGACATCGTCGTGGGCGACATACTGAGCGTGAATGCGCACAACATGGCGAGCATACCGGCAGATTGTGCGGTGTTGGGTCCTCCCATAAGCGGTGGGCTTAAGATGGACGAGAGTTCCCTCACTGGCGAGTCAGTATTGATTGCCAAAGCTCCAGGAGATGTGGTGTTGAGTGGCACCACGGCAGTACAGGGATCCGCCAAGATGGTGGTGATTGCTGTGGGCACCAACAGTGTGGCTGGGAAGATCAAGGCACATGTGTACGAGAGTTCGGATCACGATGGAGGAGGTCTAGATGGCGACGAGAGCAGCCCATTATTCATCAAGCTGGACAAAATTGCTACGCAGATTGGCATGGCTGGTAGTTTCGCGGCATTGCTTTCCCTTGTCGCGAATTGCATCAAGGGATTTGCATTTGGGGACGCGGACGTGAGGGATGCGCTCATCGAGTACATCATGACAGCCATCACTGTTCTTGCTGTGGCGGTGCCCGAGGGGTTGCCCCTTGCGGTGACACTCGCCCTCGCCTTCTCGTCCAATAAGATGATGAAGGAACAGAACCTTGTGAAGCACCTCGACGCGTGCGAGACCATGGGGTGCGCGACCACAATATGCACGGACAAGACTGGGACGTTGACGGCGAACAAGATGACTGCGCGTGCCGTGTATGTGAATGGAACGGACTTCAGCTGCAACGATCCTGGCGCGACGCTGGGGCAGTACGTGAAGGGACGAGCAGACAGACCCTCGGAGGAGACACTCGACATCATGTCCACTCTGATAGCAATCAACACCATGGACGCGACGAATGTGGAATTCGATGTCGATGGGGAGGTGAAGGGCTCGACTGGCGATCCCACGGAAGTGGCATTGCTCATATTCGTGTCGACATTGGGGAAGGACTACCAGGGGATACGAGAAATGACTCGTGGTAGGAGCGACAAGGGCGAATTGTCTGAGTTCTTGGCGGAGGGGAGTCAGCTAGGTTTCTCGTCTGCAAGGAAGATGATGAGTTGGGCGGTACCAAAGATGGAGGGGGGATACAGAATCTACTCCAAGGGTGCATCAGAGGTGCTCATTGCAAGGTGCTCCCAGGAGGTCAAAACTTCTGCTGGCGGTGGTGAAGATGCAGTGGCCGACCTTGATGACTCGACGCGACAGAAGGTTCTCGGCACAGCGGAGGCATATGCACGTCGCGGGATGAGGACTTTGGCCCTCGCGTACCGCGACCTCCCTGATGGCGTGGACTTCGACGCTAAGTCAGAAAGCGCCCTCAACGCTGATGGCTCCCAGGCTCTCAAGGTAGAGACGGACCTCACCTTCCTTGCCCTCGTGGGAATCGAGGACCCCCTTCGTCCGGAGGTCCCAGGCGCTATCGAGAAGTGTTACGAGGCCGGTATAGATGTTCGCCTTGTCACTGGTGATAGCCCCAACACGGCTGTTAGCATCGCGTACCAGGCGGGGATACTGAAGGACTTTCACTTCGCTGACCCATCTGCACCCGAAAAGGTCGCTGCTAACCTCAAGCCTAACGTTCTCATGGAGGGCAAGGTCTTCCGTCACCAGATCTATCGCGTAGGGCACGACGGATCCAAGGAATTCGATCAGGCAGCGTTTGACAAGATTTGGCCACACCTTCGCGTCCTGGCACGGAGTTCGCCCGACGACAAGCTCACGCTCGCACATGGGCTCAACCAGAGTGCACTGTACACAGACCAGGCCGCTTGTAGGCAGTTGCTTAAGAAGGAGAACATACACGTTTTCCCAGATAGGCAGGTGGTAGCCATGACAGGGGACGGAACCAACGATGCGCCAGCGCTGAAGAGGGCAGACATAGGCTTCGCCATGGGGATGGCGGTGAGTGATTCTTCTCGGTTATCATTATCTGTCAACACCTGTATAAACCTAAATAGCTCATGCCACTGGGTATGACTTTGACAGGGAACGCAAATCGCCAAGGATGCGGCAGACATCATCCTGCTTGATGATAACTTCGCGTCCATCGTGACTGCCGCCAAGTGGGGACGGAACATCTACACCTCGATTCAAAAGTTCCTCCAATTTCAGCTCACTGTCAACATCGCTGCCGTCGTGACGGCGCTCGTGGGATCGTTCGCGTATGCAAAGTCGCCGTTAGCGGCCATTCAGCTCCTCTGGGTGAACCTCATCATGGATGCCCTCGCTTCCCTCGCGCTTGCCTCTGAGCCGCCCACTGAGAAGCTCCTCAAACGAGATCCAGTGAATAGGTCAAAGAGTATCATCTCGATGAGGATGTGGGCCAACATGCTAGGGCAGGCGTCGTACCAGATTGTGGTGATCATGTTCCTCCTTTTTGCGGGTCCGCAGCTGTTCGGGTTCGAGCCTGGCCATGTCGTGGAGAGAGACTACGGGCAAAACTCCATTCATTACACGTTCATCTTCAACGCCTTTGTGTGGATGCAATTGTTCAATGAAGTGAACAGCCGATCGCTGCACGGGGAGTGCAATGTCTTCAAAGGGATGGAGAGAAATCCTCTCTTTTGTGGCATTCTCCTTGTCACCGCAATTCTGCAGGTCGTCATGGTTGAGTTTGGCGGAAAGGCCATGCATGTGACCGACGACGGCCTCAATGCGCAGTATTGGGGATTGAGCATTGCCTTCGGCGTGGGATCCCTCCCCATACAGCAGGTCATCAATTTGATGTACTCTATCTTTCATCGGTATTATGAGGGAACACAGACGGGTCATGGCCGCCTGTAGACAGTCAGTTACTCACATCGATCTGTACAAGGTGCTGCAAGGATTACTTGATTGTCTAATAAAACAGGTACTTTAACACCATCATTACACAATAACGTGACCTCCCAAATCAGCCTCTGGATTCTTATTTACTGGATCACCCACCAGGGTTTGACGCACTCAGCTCTTTATGCAGGACGCGATATCAGTTTTCAGAGGATCGTCGGGGTCCAAACACATCCACCTGTTGCAAGGCGCAAACTTGAAACCTTGGCTATCCTCGCTTACACAAACCCTGCTGGAAAGGTGGTCTGTACAGAAATAACAGCTGTTCCCTCGCTCGTCTCGACTTCCACTGCATGAAGCCTCATCGAGGAATCTGCCACATCCGGTTCCTTCCATCATGCGCTCAGGGTCGGCTGTGAAAGTGGCAGCTGGAATCGATTGTGGGAGCTTGCTGCTGCCACGGAGGCCCCTAACAACCGAACCCGAATAATCGTCGTACATGCTTATGAGGCAGGCGACTCCGATGAATGTTAACAGGAAGCTAACGGCTTTGGAAAACATGGTTAGGCTCGACCCTTTGCCAAGGTTGCTTGAAGATCAGTCTGAGTGTAACTCGAGCTCACTAAGATTTTCGACGACAAGTACACCAGAGCCTGCATAGAGCAATTGCAAATGGAAAATAATGGTGGCGACGCCATCAGATGGCATCTGATATCATATTATCCTGCAGTGACGTTTGATTCGCCAGGAAGCTTGATCTTCCAAATCTCCTCCGGGTAGACTTGCACGGCCTTGAATGATAGCACAGCACGGCAACACGATACCTAGACTTGGACTGAGTGAATGATCTCCCAACCTTTCCCAACTTTCAGCTCAACATCATGCCTGCCATAAAAATACCACACCTGCATGGCTGGGGTGTGGGGTCACAAACTGGGGGTCATATTGTGGCCGAATAAAATTGGGGTCACGATGATACATCAAGCATATGTGTACCATGTCTGTCGAGCGTACGATAGTACTACCTGATCGTGGTACTACAATACTTCTCTTATCCTCGTCCGCGCCAGCAGTCAGCCCCGCCCAGGCATCATAGCCTCGCTCGGACCAGCGCTCAGACTTCGTCTCCATCAGTTTCGATCTATGTTACAGCAAGAGACAAATGATATGTCATGTATCTACATGGCGGGACGACACTCGGCCAAATACTACTTGTACGCAAGATGTGATGAAATTCAACAACAGAGATGCGGTAGGATGCAGTGGAGGAACTCGAATTGAACTTCAAGACTCTTGAAGACTTCTTGTCGTTTCAGTTCATACTGAACCACGGCTGCAGCCCGCTGTGCACCCAGGTAGGAAGGGAGACCAAACCCACAGTGTTGGTAGAAATGGTGCACGACTCCCTGATGGTACAGTAGAAAAGCATGTTCGATATGACAGTGTGATTGGGAATATCAATGTGGTGGTGGAGTGGCACGATGCTGCTGATGAAGGACGAGAAAGGTTTCCCCCGCCTCCTGCTTTGAACCATACTTTGGACAGTGACAACTTCTTTGCCGACCCCAACACAACCAACACCATCATAGACCATACATGAACAGATTGTTTGAATGGGACATGGTTATGTTTAGTTGGATGTGGTCAGAGGTGGATATGAAGAAGATAAAGATGTCAAGATTAACTTCAAAGGATATTCGATATGGGCGAAACCAGTTTTACATTCAACAACTTAGCCACTCTAGAGGTAGAGAAACACATCACAAGAGACCACAAGGGCCACGCCCTGGCCAGACAAAGTGGTTGTTGCTACAATACATCATGATGCCTCCTTGAAAAATTGAGAGCCTATATCAATAAATATTCACATAGGTGTCCGGCCATGCTCGACCATGCATACGTGCGAGATAAAGCCCTCACACCCGCCTATTCGGGTCCGAGTATCTCGACGATGACGATTTCTTCCCGCCCAGCCTCCCGCCACCGATACCGCTACCGCCGACGCCTCCCGCGAGTCCCGACCCCTTCCTCCTCCTCCGCCTGGAAGACGAGGTGGACTGCTGGCTCGTCGAGCTTCGTTTCCTCTCCATCATGATCTTCGAGAGCTTGTCCAGGTCCTCCAGCACGCGCTCGCTCGCATGGCTGGCGCCCCCGTCCGATCCCGAGTCGTCGTCTTCGCCGTAATCGTCGAGGACGTCCGGTATGACGAGCGGGCCACCCCTGCCACCCCCTCCTCCCGACGATTTGCCCCTACCGCCGCTTCCGCCAGCGGATGACTGCTTCTTCGCCGAGGACGACCCGCGCGTTCGCTCGTCGAAGGGTATGTCCTCGTCGAACGGCGCGTCCTCCGCGATCTTCATCCTGTTCGGCCTGCCGCCCGTCCTCTTGGGCACGATCCTCCCGGGATCGCCGGCGGTGATCTGGGACCCGGGGGACGAGGGACGTTCCGGCGTCACCGGCTGCGGTTGCGGCGGCGGAGGCACCCTGCCCTGCATCCCGGCGACGTTGGCGTTGCCGAAGTCGGTGAAGCCGCTGAAGGCGGTGCTGTCGTCGTCGACGAGGCCCCGGGTGTTGGGCATGAACTCGCTCTCGTCGTCAAAGCTGCCGCCCGCCTTGATGTTGCCGGAGTAAGGGACCTCCACGCCCTGATCCTGCGGCGTCAGGGGCGACTGAGTCACGGCGTGGTCCCCCGAAACGACGCCGCCGCCGGCCGCCATGACCGCCCCGGCGCTCCCCGATCCGAGGGAGAAGTTGGCGAGGCTGCTCCCGCCCGACCTTTCCGTCCCCGCCGACCTCGTCCTGACCTTGGAATCGAGCGCGATGTCGTCGTACGTGAATTCGGTGAGTCCCGTCATCCCCGTCCCGACCGAGTCCTCGGACCTCGACCTCAGCATGCCCATCGGCGGTCGTACGACCACCCCCTCCGGGCCCGGGCGGGCCTGGAAGCTCACGTTCTTCTCCCCGACGACGCGTTCCTTCACGACCCACTTCCCCTTGGCCTCGTCGTACACGAATCCGTTCTGCTCGGTCCCGTCCAGGATCGCGGATGCCGTCGCCGTCCCCCCGCCGCCGCCGGTGGACTGGCCCGCCGCCTGACTCAGGGGAGTGTAAACCATCTTCGTCCCGTCCTCGTTCCAACGGAACACGCCACGATCGTTCGCGAAGGAGGAGAGACCCCCGGCGCCTATGGCCGCGTCCGCGCCGGTGAGCGAGGACATTCCGGTCGCGACGCTCGCTCCTCCGCCGGTGTTCTTGTGCCCGCCCAACGGGGCGAGGCTCTCGCCCTCGACCGTGAAGGCGAAGGACATGTCGTCGCCTCTGGAGGTGTTGGCATGGCTATCGCCCGCGTGGCTGTCATCGCCGTCGTCGTTATCGCCGCCGGCCTTTCGGGGCGAGGTGCGATCCAGCGCGGCGCGCGCCCGGAGAAAATCCTCGTCGTCGCTGTCGTTATCGTCGTCGTTATTACCATCTCCGTTGGCAGCGACGTCGTCGTCCTGGGGCAAGTTCGGCGGCGCCGAAACCTTTGCCGTGGAGGCGTCCCTGCTCGACTTCTTCCTGAAAAAGGAGGATCGCTTGCTCCCCTCTGAAATATCCGCCGAGCTTCGAGGATTGTTCTTGCCCGGCTGGAACACGGCGGCCTCCTCGTCCCTCTTCGTCTCCCCCTTCTCCCCCTTCTCCTTCGCCCTGTAGCTCCTCTTGGCATGGCACAGTATACCCACCAGCATGAGGAGCGAGAGGCCCGCCCCCGCCGCGCCGATGATGAGTAGCACGTTCAAGCTCCCCCCCTCGCTCGTCGTGTCGCCGAGGGCGTTATTATTGACGCCGATGGCAGAATTCATCCCGCCCGCCTCATCCACGAGGGGCACATCCTGGTCCGCCGGAGAAATCGAACCGGAATCCTCATCGTATTCTACCGGTGCCGGTGCAGGCGCATCGTAGAACGAGGCCTCGTACCCCACGATATTCTCGAACCACCCCCCCGAGGATCCCCCCGTCGACCGCAGACTCTCGACGATGCCATCCTCCTCCTCCACCAAAACGGTCAGGAGCATCTCGGATAACATGTACTCGCTCGGCAACGCGGCCTCCTCCTCCTGGGGGGACATGTCCGACGGGACGCTAAAGTCCACCACTCCGGCCAACAGCGCGATGGAACCTCCGTCCGATGCATCCTCCAGCAACCTCCTCCTCCTCACGAGCGGTCTGCCCGAAACAGCCCCCGCAATAAAATCTCGAGCGGCCAAACGTCGCCCGCCGGCGGCCACCACGGAGGCCGTCAATTCGATCCCGGCATATTCGATCCCGCTTTCATCGAGCGCGAATTCCACTGCCGATTGCAGCATCATGCCCTCCTCCACGATGTGACCCCGCACCGCCGACGCCATCAGCTCGAGGTCGGCGTCGTCGGCGGGTCCGCACGGAGAGCCGCGAGTGGTGCAGCGAAACGAGAGGGCCACGGGAGGATCGATGGGGACAGATAGGATTATGGATCGACCACTGCCGCCGCCTCCTCCTCCTCCGAAACTGGGAGAGCTATTTTGCGCGACATCCTCTTCGTCCTGCCGTGCGGATTCTTCGGCGAGGCCTTCTACGGTCGATGACGCCTCGTCTTCCCCGGCATCGATCATTTCGTCTTCGCCGCTCTTCTTCTCCGAAGTGCCGTCGGGAATCGGCGGCGCGGCGGTCGTCGCCGCCGGCTGCCGAGCCTCCGTTTCGCCTCCGTCGACCACGTCCCCATAAATCGAATACGCATCCTCCTCCTCCCCCGCTTCCTCCTCGGGGGCGGCAGCAGGCTCGTCGACGACGGACGGCGTCGTCGCCTCGGCCGGGGGGGCATCCTCGGACGATGCAGATCCGACGTCGAACGCGTCGAGCTCGTCGTCCCGCAAGTCTCTTCTCGCCATCGTCTCCTTCTTCGTCGTCATGGACCTCGCGAGATATGTGGATGTGGGATATGAACCCGCTAGCTCGGCCGTGTCAACTCAGCCTACACTACGACCGCTACGACCGACCCTCCGGCCACTCCGGCCGGCCGCCCCGCCCCGCGTCCCGCCTTATTGGCAGAGATTGGCAGCTAGATTTTCCTGATCACCGTTCACGTCTCGTGTGCTTTCTTCGCCCACTTCCATCGGAGTGCCATCTCCCGCCATTTTCTCACGAACCAAAGAGTTCTAAAAGTTTGGCATGAGAAATGGACATTTATTCAAGCTCGACTAAATTGGGCATAAGACAATTCGAACGCATTTGAATGTGGTTCGATATATCATTCGACCACATTCAACCTTGTTCAAATTTTCATGTGCACGTACGAAGGATGGTATGTGGGTAGGAAAGGATACGAAGATTTACGGGTGCGTTGCGTGAGTTGAACGAGAAAGGCTGTTAATGCGACTTCCTTCCGACTGAAATCGGCCGCCGCCACCACGCTGCCACCGAAATGCAGCGAAATGTAACTGCCTCTTCGTCATCGAAAAATAGGCGGAGGTGCAATGTGGGCATGAAGCGAGAAGATGGGTGCACCTCTGGGTGCACGCTCCCGGGGTACGATAGGGTGCACAACATACTATCTCATGTTGTGCTCACAGAGTATGCTCACAGACGACCGTTGGGATTCGGAGCTGCGCGCAGCTCCGTAAAGAAAAAGAGGGTGTCTGGAGTCTGCCACCATATTGGAAGATGGGGGGTGTCCCTGCTAAAGAAGAGTCTGATGCGGGGGTGTAGGTTCACCATACCATCTACCCCCATGTAGTCACTGGGTTGGTACCATCACCGCGTGCTCCTTTTTCTTTGCAGGAAGGGGATCATGCGATGCGTTGACCCCCACGTCGACAAAGGAGCGCAATGATATCACTATCACGGCCCCTCATATCACTATCACGGCCCCTCTAATTGGCACATCTCGTGCATCGGAAATGACATTAGCGACCTACAGTTTTTATGAAAGGCACACCAGTATGAGATAAATGAACCGATCGTACTGTTCGTTCAAATAGTGTTGACTACGCGATGGGTGCCGAGCCTACTGCCGTCGCGGCGGCTCCGGCTTCCGACAAATACGATCGAATATATGCCAAGTACACAGAGGTGGTGGACGAATTCGCTCTGGAGCTTGCAGACGACGCTGCGAGCTTAGCTATGAGGACGGTGGGCGTTGGTGGCGGTAGGAGCGGGGGCATCGGAGCCAGTGCCGTGATTGGGGACGGGTACTCTGGTCAGGGTGCGGTGCAGGCGACGCCCGATGCTTCCTCATCGTATGGTCACGGATTGCCTCCTTCCGCAACCAGCCTGCCCTTCGATATGAAATCGACGGGCCGATCGGAGGCCGCACCCGCAGTTAGAGCGAGAGATCCTGCTGACGCGGCGAGCGAGCCCGTGAAACAGCTACCCTCCCGTGACTCTGCTGCCGATAGGGGGATGGATCCACCGGAGGAATTGACCCGGGCCCCAGCGTCCAAAAAGATGACAGCCACCTCTCGCAGACCCTACGACAACTATCCGTACCACGATTCCGCTCCTCAGCCCACGGCATCGCGAGACGACGACAACGCCACCGTCCACTCCCGACACTCGGTCCGAAGCTACCGTAGCTCCGGAGGCGAGAGCACGCGGGAGGGAATTTTCTCGAAACTGGACGAGCTTAACGCCAAGAGCAGAGCGTTGCGTGGGATCGGATCGGCCCACCAGCCCCAGTACTCTTCGAGAACATCCGCGTACCAACAGGTCACGGGGTCATCCTCACTGTTGGGAAGATACACGACGAGGCCATCCACGAGCGTACCCGGCTCGGACGAGAGCGTGTCTGTGCTCACCTCCTTCTCTTACGCACCCACTGCTGCGTCTCCTCCGCCTGCTTCCATTTTCGGAGGGAGCAGCAGGAACAACAACGCGCAGCAGCAGCACCAGACACCCTCTGATGCCGGAAGCGTCGGCTCCCGGCTTGAGTACTTGACCAGGCAAAGCATGGCCCTGAGGAGCAGAATTGCCGCTGGTACCGCGGGCACCGGAGTAGCTGGAGAAGCAGCTGGAAAGTTTTCTGATACAGCCTCACAGGGGAGCAAGAAGGTCACCTTCGAGGCCGATTACATCAGCGGCGCGAGCATCGGTGGCGTTGGAAAGAAGGATACTAAAAAAAGGGACGAACCAGGCAGGACTCGGAATCAAGCTCCTGTGTCTCCACAGGCTTCCAACCCTAAGGAGCCCAGCAGTAGTGCCACATCCGTGGGCTCGGCAGGGAGTGGATCCAAACATGCCATTGAATCTGGTGCCAAACACTCTAATGCGATTGGGCAATCAAAACTTGCGATGAAGATCCTCTCCGAAAAGATCCTCAGTGGGTACAAAATGTCACGAAACCACTGTCAGAAGTGTGGGATGGCGATGCTCAGAAAAGAAGCCGGCTCGCCCATCTTTGGCATTAATGGCAATGTGATCTTTGATTCGGCGAAAGAAGAATGCGCGTTCTGCCCCATGGATGCGCTCAGGAGGACCATCTCGCGCGGCGTTTGCAAGCGCGTCATGGCAGCCAAACTTCTGTCTGGGCTTGAGGTGGGATCAGCCAGTGGCCCCCATGATGCTCCAGGGAGTCTCCTGTGTGGAAGCTGTAACTCTCCTGGTCTGGTAAATCGTGAGGGGCAAGCCATGGAGTGTCAGGTGTGTCCTGTGCTTGACGGCGCTTGCATCGAGATCCTCCGTGAGCAAGGTCGAGGTGGACTGCTACAAGAGAGAAGGAAATGCCTAGATTGTGCAAGCCCTGAGATGTACCTTAGCAGTGGGGTTGTGAAGTGTGTGGTGTGTGGTGTACTTGAAACAACTTTGGGTCGGCAGAACCAAGCTGGCAAGCATGGCGCGACGCTGGGGGGCAACGCATGGTCACAAACCCAGGTACCCACACTGACACAGACTACCAAGGATGAGTCCAACTTCCGTCATTCTAGAGTCCTCGAAAAAATGCAGGAACAGATTCAAACAGAGCTCGCTAAGGCAAAGGAATCACAACATACACTGGATAAGTCTGTCTCAGGTGCCCAGGCATCGGGTAAGGATATCTTCAAGAGTGTGCCAGCCGTGCCAGAAGGAAGCCGGCCAACAAGCCCAGATATTGTCAAGAGTCCATCCATAACGTCAGGGGAGAGTCGCCCGTTGAGCCTGCAAATTCTGAAGAGCCCATCTATCACATCTGGTGACAGTCCATCGAGAGGCCGTGAAATCCTCAAGAGTCCTTCCATCACATCCGGGGAGTCTCCACCAGTGGATCTATCCAAAATTCAGGATCAGCTTAAGGATGTTCTAGCAAAACAGGCATCTAATTCCTACCCACCGTCAGCAAGAGATGGATCCCCTGGCAATTCAAGGGATACCGTGATGCTGAAGGCTCAGCTCAAGTCAGAGCTGGATAAGGCCAAGCAATCCCAGCTGTTGTTGGAACGCCATCTCTATCGTGGCTCCAACGCCTCTGTTGCCAGTACCAAGTCACGGAAGGAGCTCATGGCAGAGCTTGCAGAGACTAAGGAGGCACAGCTTGCCCTAGAAACAATTATTAATGGTATGAAGGATTCGCCACAGGTGGAAAAGGACAACAGCAGAAGCGAAGACACTGACGAGGATGAGCTCATCTTCGACAACCCTGAGCAAGGTGCCTTCTCCAGGATGTCTTACTCCATCTCCCAGCAGGAGGTGGATGCCACAGGTCATGTCAAGGAGTACATCCCACCCCCCTCGTATTTCTTTGGCGGCTCTGGCATACCATCTATGGTGATTGTTTATCACTCTCCGGAAGAAAACGAAAACTATGATGCGAGTGTGGCCCAGAGCCATCACACTATGAACCTGAAGCGAAGCGAGCGCCGTCCTGTTAGCAACAATTACATGGATTGTTGCGGAGCATCGCCTGAAGTGGAAAATGATTATCAGCGTAGGATGCGTCGGATGGAGGAGGCTGACTATTACGACTACGAAACAATCGAAACAGATGATTACAGCCGCCAAGATGATATGACTGTAGATTACACATTGAATACCATGGATGATTCCAGGCTTGACCGGTATCAAATCGCGGAGTCACCAAGGAATGGACGGAGGAGTGCTCCAGAATCATTGGTAGGAAAATGTTTCATGTCCTGTCTCACATGTGGAGGGGAACATGCTGACGAGGATGCATATTCGATGGTGGAGAGCAGTCGAAGGGGTGTGCATGCGATGCGCCAAGGACGGGAGCAGTATCCAAACAATAGCCAACGTTCTGGCCAGTGGCAGGGACAGCGCCAGGCGGCACCATCTCACAACCATAGCCACAATCAACGGGAAGAACCAGCCATTCCTGACCGCTACATGCTTCCTGATATGAGCGGTGAAGAAGAATCCGAGTTTGGCAGCATGTGCCGCGCCAGGGCTGGTGGCGGGGCTGCTCGCAATGGGTGCAGCGTTGATGAATCTGAGTTTGGCAGTGTTCCTCCTCCACCGCCTGTGCTACGCAGTGGAAGGACGGACTCAAACAAGCTTTCGCCTTTGTATGAGTGGGATCGAGTTGGTGATGGATTCAAATACCAGGACTCTACCTCACATCACCCCAAGTCTTCATCCCGTCAATCTCCTGTGGACAACACTGACCAATCTCAGTACTCGGACCAGAGCAGCATCAATAGATACCGTCGAGTCACATTTACATCTCGTAAGCATGGTGACAGGTCGTGGAACTGAGCGTCGTAGAAAAGGCAGTAGCTTCAACTTCAAATGTGGTCTGAACCAGATACCACTCTGAGGGTGCATTTTGTGACTCCCTCCGCCATTTCCTGGCAGTTCAATGAATATGACGAGGAAACCATTTTTAATGTCAAGCTGTAGTAGAAGTGAATTAATTTCGTACCCATTCCCAGTAGTTGGCCACAGCTTTTCGATAAAAACAGCTGTTACTTCAAGGATACTATTAGGTCGGGGCGACCGGTATGCAGTCTTCCAGGTCGATGGAGCATATCTCAGGAAAGGCACCCTCAGTCACAGCTATAATATTTCGACCAGAAACAAAGTACCTCCTGAAATCATGATCACTCTCCAAAACGATGGTTTCTTCCCAGTAGCCATCAGTATCTAGAAGGATGTGTGTATAATTCTCTTGCAATTTCATCACAAGTACATCATCATTCAATGCTGCCAGTGGTCCATTCTCAGAAAAATCTTGACTTTTGATATATTGCTGGAGAAAGGTAAACACTTGACCACCTTCATCCCAAGAGTAAATGGAAATACCGTCAGACCCACTTTCAGAGTATGCAAGCACCCCATGGGTCAAACGCATAGATTGGATTCGATGAGCCCTGACGGGCATAAGTTCTTGGAGAAGCACCGCTCCCACCTGATTATCATCATGTCGGAAGACTTGGATAAACGTCGTCAAAATTGCAACGACATTTCCAGAGACGTAACAGTGTGCATCACCATACTCAGTGCTTTCAATCTCAACTGCGTCGAACTGCACCCATTTGATTTCATCTCTGTAGAAAAGGTACACGTGATGCCTATCCACTATGCAAGCCAAATCACCCTCTACATCCAGCGAGCTACCAAACCTGTCATGAGATCGGGCGGGGTTATGAATGAAGGGTTCCCTCATTTCCATCCAAAACCCTAAATTGTTGGATGCATTCATATGAGGAATGTTGTGTAGATACACTAGAGAGGAACCATCGAAGTCATCTAGAGACGGATACATACCTAAATCATTCTGCATATAGACGGATACAGACCCGTTCTCCTCCGCCGGATTCCCTACAAAGACCCATGCACCTGAAAGGGCAACAGATGCATCCCTGTCTCCAAAACGAGGGTCTTCGATAGAATTCTTAATAATCCAGTCTTCATCTTCTAAAGAGGCAAATATAATGTACGTCTTGTCTCCGTCACTCTCCACGAGCGCAACCATTTTGTGTCCATCCATTGCCACGCCATACACAATTTTCATATCGATCTGAAAGTCAACCTTGCGCTTGTTGGCATCCATTGTGTGCGAGCATAAAACCGGCGATGATGATGGCAGCAAGCTTGCAGACGGCTTATTTGTAGACACTACTGATGGAACTGGAGAAGGGATGGGGCTGATGGAGGGGAAACCAGTTGTCACGAGGAACTTTACCTGAGTGGGTTCCATCTTGGGGGAGGAGAGAGATATACCCAGAGCGATTGCCAGGGCTGCAACTACGATCCCAGACAAGCAGAACAGCTGCTTGGTGCGGGGTTGTTTCCACCATGGAAGAGGCAGCTCGAGATGGGTAGCCATAACAACATCGTCGTCCCCTTCATCCACCACAAACGCTTCGGGTATGATCAATGTTGATCGAGGAGGCCCAGTGAGTACACTGCACACGGCAGTGTCCGATGCAAGACGGGCAATGCCTAAAGAGTTCGTTGCACCATCACCAGAGCCACCGCCAGTGTCGATCGTGTCACCATCAATGTTAGAGTGCTGAACTGGCTGCGTGGTGACGCCATATCCTGCATCTCCTTCATTAATGGCCTGCTCCTTCCTCTTGACATCGTCTCCACCAAGAGTACCCCTGCTTCCTAAAGGATGGGGAGGAGTGAGATCATTGACTAATCCCACACGGATCAGCTGATCTTCAAGATCGGATTGTCCCCCAATACTCGAGGACGCCTCACTACCCCCGAGAGTGGGAGCACTCAAAAGACTACTTGGTCTTATCGCATCTAGAGGAGACGGTCCGACTCTATCGTGGATTATCTTGGGCTCAATATCATATCCTGAACTCTTACTGGGAGGATCCCAAGTCACCGCCGAGGCAGCGATGCTTAGTGGCAGAGGAGGGCCGTCATCATCATCATCTGGCAAAGTCATTGATGCGGATCGTGGGTCCGCCGAGGTACTCGCGGAGGGAAGAGGTCCGTCCTCGGCTCTCGAGGTCGCGCCAGAGATCGAGCCATCATCATCAAAACCTCCACTCCTGATCATGTTCATGGCGAGTCGAGAGGTTGAGAATTGCGGTGGGTCGCCGCTGGGTATGTTGGAGACCTCCTCCTTGGATCCATCGGTGTCGCGTTCGTCCTTGGGCTGGTCGGTCCCGTCTAGGCTTTTGTTTTTAGGGGGCGGGTGGGCGTGCCCACGGAAAAGATATTCTCAAATCAGGCTTCTGGACCCGATTTTGACC
>JALLBE010000380.1:0-17274 GCA_036939795.1 Thalassiosira mediterranea
CGGGGGCGAAGAGGGCTATGTGGGGTTGCCCTCCTAGGGCGTCGAACCGGCTTAGGGTTATTGAAGCCGTACCGTGAGCTGTACATAGGAGGCTGTAGGTATATGGTAGGTGCTACAATAATGTGCACAATATTGTAGCAAGACGTGAAACGTGCACGCACCACTGGTCCCACTGGTTGCATCACGAAATTGCTCGTGTAGAATTTTCACCAACTTTCAACGGGACTAGCTAGGTGATGGATTGTATGCTACGTACACTCCGACAGCATCATCGTACGTTATCAGGAATGGGTGCTGTGTGAAGACTCCTGCCGTACCCTTCCGTACCTCTAGTCCGGCTGTGGACGACTCGCTCGGCAACCACTTCCTGTTTTTTTCTGCAGTTCGAGGCCGATTGTAGGAGTTTTGGTTTTAGGGTTAGCCTGCATGTGAATGAGCCTTCCTTGTGGACTACAATAAACGTTTTCACAAGTAGTTTCAAGGGACTACAAATAAGCACACCACATAATACGATACCTGCAGGTGCCTGCAGCATTGGTCACGAGATAGGCCGGCTGTAATAAGACTACAATACCATACCTACATCCGTATCATTATCACAGATTATCACCTCACCTTGAATACAGACGTCTGATCTCTATTCTCTAGGGGCAGTCAGCTAGAGGTACCATACGGTGGCATCAGCTCCATACTTCTGCACCACTGGAAGAAGGTGTAGGTACAATATCCGGGGAAGTCCGAGGGACGGTGTACTCTCCAAAGGCCAACGGAGCGAATAGTTTACTTTGGCTGCTGTGAGCAGCTGTATGTGCAATAGTAACAGAAAAGAACATATGTGGTGGAAATATCTGGGCTTGTAAATACCTCTGCAATGCTGCCTCATAGTGCCTCAAAGATATCATAAGCATCACATTCTGCGATGTCTATTGTGTCCTTTCTATTTCTAGAGCACTGTGTGATTAACTCTGTCCGAATCATTATCGGCATAAGCTGCCGTTTACCTCTCTCCATGAATAGTTCGAGGCTTCTTGTCCCTCTCTATCTATTCTACTGGATGATGAATTCTGGGAATATCTATGGCCTGATAGATGGTGATCTGATGTAGGCATGGTATTGTACCACAACGTAAATATGCTATGCCATCCTCAGAGACTTATTACAACGAGATGAATCCATTCTGAGCAGCGCTGTGCCAGATGAAAGAATTTTGTGAATTCCACTCCGGTACCTTCTACATATGCACTATCACTACAAAACCAAGCCATGTCTCCCCAACACTGTGCACCTTTTCGTCAGAGTTCAGAGATTCTCTATCACATGCTATCCAGCCAGCGATTCTCAAGTATCCTGTGGTATCTACTGGCGTGGGCCCGGTTGCCACGATCTTCTACTTGCCACTTGTCATTTGCTAGTTCGAATTCGTACAACCTCGTCGTTTCGTGTATGCGCAAACGTGGTGCAAAACACCCCTCCTTGGTAGAGGCTCGCTCGCGCACCTCTTTTCCTGCATGACGTCGAACCTGCTCACTGCTTGCCTGCAGTTGCCTGCCTCTACAATCTAACGTAGGTCGCTTTTGACTTTTGAGCCTCGAGCTGAGAGACTTGACGAGACTCGCGACTCGGGACTCGAGGTTCGAGCCTGTGAGCTGAGATAAATTAGCTCTACCTAATTGTATTTTATTCCTGAACAGAATAAAAAGTACCTCGATATTTTGTTTTCTCACTAAGTGGGTAGAATTAATTTTTGATGTATTATTAGCTTATTACTAATAGCGACGCACTCGCCGCTCGCCGCTCGCCGCTCCTCGCTCCTCGCTCCGTCTCTCGTACAATACGCACAGTGAACCCACAATTAAACTAGACGAGGAACCACCACCGCTTACAGCTTCCCACTTCGCCATCGGGCCCGCGCTCTAGCAAGGCTAGTACGCCTTTCCCACGCGATCCACGCCTACCTGCGTCCGTCCGCTCTATGTTTGAGTCAAGACGGAGTTCTGCCAACGGTCTCGTGTAGTGCGTGCGAAGACCGTTCGCTCGGCGTCGTCAGCGATTTGATTGCGGCGCATTGCCGTCATTGGTGCCCCGTCGCTGCGGTTGCTGCTGAACTTCGTGCAAAAGGTGTCGCCGCCAGAAAATTTGTTCGGTAGCGACAGCCGATTGCATGCTGGGCTAACGGACGGTTGGCGTCTTCCCATGCGAAGGCTTCACGTGGTACCACTGCCACCTTAAGGTTGCAGTTTGCAGTAATAGAGAGACATCATGTCGGCTGGCTACGCCGAGAGGTTGAAAGAATACCCGAACAAGGTGAGACGCGGAGCACGCAGCGTTGAGAGAAGGGCCATCATCATTGGCCCGTCTGTGTGCTGCGCAGCCTTCGTGATTGTTACGCTATATCACGACTCTTCGATGCCTCATAACTCTCCTGCAATGTAATTTTGTCAATGCTCAGGGCGTCTGCGGCCTCCCCGAAAGTTACGACTCCGAGCAATCATTCGCTGCAAAAATAGACAAACTCTCGCTGATGATTCGACAATCGAAATATACTGTTGTGTTGACTGGCGCGGGCATTTCTACGAGCGCGGGCATTCCTGATTTCAGGGGCCCGAAGGGGATCTGGACGAGGGAGCAGCAGGAACAGGCGAAGAAGAAGAAAAAGAAAAAGAGTAAGAAGAGGAAGACGTCGACGAGTTCCGAAAAGGTCGTGGAATGCGTGGAGAAAGCAGCGGAGCCTGCATCGCCGAATCGTCGAACAGGATCACCCATCAATGGTCTGAAACGGAAGCAAGGTGGGATGCAGGGCCCGAATGCAGACAATGATGCACAAAAAAAGTACATCTCGTTTGAAACGGCGTCGCCAACATACACCCACAGGGCGTTGACCCACCTGATTCTGCACCCTCCTCCAATCGTTGATTTATGCGATTCTGACGGTGACAGCAGCAGCGATGACGGTGGTGGGCGCAACCAAAGGACGTACCTCCATCACATCGTCACGCAAAACGTCGACGGCCTCCACCGGAAGACGAAACTCCCCCGAGAGCACATGTCCGTGCTCCACGGGTGCATTTTCACGGAGATATGCGACACCTGCGGCACCGAGCACGTGCGAGACCGGGAGGTGCAATCGATAGGGCTGAAGCACACGGGACGGACTTGCACGCTGGGGGGGACGCCGCCGGGATCGTGCGGGGGGAAATTGAAGGATACGCTCCTGGATTGGGAGGACGAGCTTCCCCAGGAGGATTGGGACAGGGCCCAGGACGAGTGCACCAAGGCGGAGTTGGTGCTGTGTCTCGGAACGAGCCTGAGGATCGAGCCGGCGGCCAGCTTGTGCACCTATCCTGAAGATGCAGAGCCATCATCCGGGGACGGGAGTCGCAGGGAGAAGCGGAAAGGTAGGAAAGCGTTGGGATTCGTCATCGTAAATCTGCAAGAGACTCCGTATGACGATGAGGCTGAGCTGGTTTTGAGAGCGAAAGTGGACGGCGTTATGAAAGCGCTCATGCAGAATTTGGGCTATGGGAAAGACTGGGATTCTGGCTAGTGCAACACGGGGCCCTCGGAACGACATTGTAGGTTCTGTGTCAACTTGGCGCAGTATCATTATTTGGAGCGTTCCTTCCCACAAGGCGTCGGGCCTGATTCTTTGACAAGACTGGCCAGGGAAAGGGCATGCCATTCTATCTACACACTGTCCATAAATATAGTCTAATAGTTACATGAGTTTTACGCAGAGGCAGGGTGAGACTATCACGCTGGAACTACACAAGTTGCTCAACTTGAATTGACCTGACTTAGACAATCTCTCCAGGGCCACTGCGTGCAGCTTCTTGTTGAGGATTGGTTTCTTCCGCAGCTTCGTCATCCTGTTGCGGACCAGCCTCTTCGGGATGTTGCCGAGGTGTTGTCCCATCCGGTCTTCGAAGAGTTGCCAATATCTCAGTAGGAGTTACTTCCTTCTTCGCCTTTTCCTCTTCTTCTTTTGCAGCTTTTTCAACAAGGGCATCATTTTCTGCGATCATACGCTCCGCAATACCGTTTCCTTCTTCTTCCCAACGGCGTCTGTTTTCCAAAGCATAATCCAAATATTCGTTGGCTGCAGACCCAAAGACCCCACACTCCTTCAGCTTCCTCGCAAGAGGTATTATGTAGAAGTCAAAAAAGCCAATCTCTCCCCCATACCAATTATTTCTTGGGTCTGAGTCACCCCTGCCTTCCCTATACCCCTTGGATAACTCAGTGTACAGTCTTCTGTTCCATTTCTTAAATGTCTCCCAATGCTGCATTGTATGAGCAACGTCTGACGCTTGCATGATCTGCTCAAAGACAAGTGTTGCTTTGAGGCTGCGGAGGCTGGTGGCATCTTCTGCTAGCCTGTCAGTAAGGCTGTCATCTAAACTGTTGTTTGCTGAAGACTGTGATGGATGGAAGGCTTTCTGCCATCGGATCTTCCCCCTCCTTGACCTTTCTTTGTCAGCAATGTCAGTTGCTAAAACAGTGTTTACAAGCAGTTGCTTGAACCGAGTCATTTCATGGCCATTGACAAATATTAATGACTGGAGCTCGCGGAACCGATCTTCCATCAGAAGGTTCCACGCTATGGTGATGGACCTTTTCTCTGCCACACTCCGATTTTCGAACTCTGCTGCCAAAGGATCAGATTCCTTGACAAGCTGTGCATTTGGCACACCTTGGTGCTCCACATCATGCACAAGGGAAGAAAATACCACAACAAATTGTGCCAAGGGATCAGCACTAATTCCGAAAGTGCGGGCAGCAACAGATGCTACATCTTCATCCTCGTCTTCGAAAGTAGCACAAACTCTGTTGAGAAGCTTATTCGCGGACATGGTGACATGACTCGCATGGTCAAAATTATGAAATGGGACATCTCGGTACATGGATGCGATCCTTGCAACATATTCCAGGAGTTCTCTCTGTGCCTCAGTACTGATGGCGCTTTCACTTGAAACCCCATAATAATCATCGCGGTATGCTATTTCTGGGAACATGACAGTCTCCGAAAGCTGCTCTGAAAATGAGAGTTTTTTGTCCTCTGCAGATGGAACGAATTGGTCCAGCAAATCATCAGGAGGACAGCTGACATTGCGGTTGTCCGCAATTTTCAAGAGGAAAGACTCCAAGATAGCAGCATTCCAGCGGATCAAACGTTCTTTTGCCACCAAGCTATCATTGTCTATTCCGATGCATTTCCAGGACTGACGCAGCGCACGGTCCAATGACACAGATGGCTGACTTCCCTCAGATTGGCTGCTAATACTCGCACGTAAACTTCCATGCATGGAAGGTCTGCGTTTATTGGGTTGCAGCCAGTAGGTGTGGATGGCACCTTTCCCCTTTGCTGAAACTGGACCCTCCCTTGGCGCGAGCCAATGTCCTTTCCCTGAAGCATTTAACAAGTCTGCAGTATCTTGCGAAACTTGAATCATATTTTTCTCTCCCGTGCTTTCCATTCGAGAAGCCTGGAAAACGAATATTAGGAACCAAGTTAATGAGATCAATCAGCGTTCAAAACCAACATCAGTAGTTTGTTCAATAACTCACCACATTGATAGTATCACCAAATAATTGGAAGCGAGACTTCTCTCCCCTCAATACACCAGCTGTCACAGGTCCACTATGTAAGCCAAATCTCATCCCAAGTGATGCTGTCCCTGGCCCCAGATTTGCCTCCAGTCTCTTGGTAAGCACATTGAACTTTAACAAACACCTGACAGCATATTTGGCTATCACAATGGCATGGTCATCCCTTGGATCTGGCAATCCAGTTACTGCAACATAGCAGTCACCCACAGTTTCCACTTTGAAGACCCCGAGTCTCCTTGCCTCAATGTCAAACTCGCGGTACACTGTTTCCAACAGGCGAAAGACTTGCGACGGTTCTCGTTCAGAGCTGGAAAAGTATGATGATGGTCAGGAAGGCATCACGAAAAAAGTGAACACAATGAACAGCACATGGCTCTGCCTTACCACCATGCAGTGAAGCCTTCAATATCTGCAAGCATCACTGTTGTTTTCTCGAATACTTCTGCAATAGGCTCCATTTCCCCAATTTCCATGCACAAATTGTAATCATACTCCCTGCTTGGCATGGGATGGGTGAGGAATCGCCTCAACTGTGTCGCAGGTGTGTCAACAAAGTCAGAAACCTTTGATTTCAACCCCCTCCTGCTCTTGCTTGAGGACGCCTTCACGGCAGTTAGCACGCCAGGATCTTCCTCATCATATTCTTGAGTCGTGCTGACATTGGCCGCATCAGAATTCGTTACATCCATTCGCTTCTCATTATCATCTTTGTAAAGATTGTCCCTGACAAACTGAGGGTACAGAGAATTGACAATTCTGGCAGAGCGAGCGGCACTTTGTACCAGAACCTTTTGACGGTAGCTGTAAATTTTCAAGTAGAAAACATGAGATACAGGTCAAAAAAAGGAAAACTGACGTGATAACACAATCACTCACTTCACGAAATAATCATAAACAAAGAAGACGAGTACCGAAAGGCAGAAAATGCAAGCTGCGATGATGGACAGGTACATTGGTTTGTTGGAGACCCCCCCCTTGATGCACAGCTCATCCGTGGGGTATATTTCCAAAGCATAAGTCATGTTCTCATCATAGGGTAATGAATATTCATAGGTTTTCACCATGGCTTCGTGAGCAGGGTCAGTGATACGACCTTGTCCAACTGGAAATGCCCCATCCATATTCACCAAATATGTCACAGCTTTGGACTGGCTGCTTCCATCCGGAAGCTTCATCGTTGACTCAACTACCACTGTCGCCTCATGAAAATGGTGGTTGTGGCTATGAATGACATTCATGAAAACGTCAGACCAGGCGAATATCTCGGCGACAAACCCTGTAATGAATTTTGAGGCCCTATTGGAACCTGATGATGGTGGGGATGCTGCATAGACTGGGTAAAAAACAGCAGAGCAGAAATCATCATCTGCAGCAACAGAAGGTGAATGTAGCCTTCTGTGATTGATGTCGTCTCCGCCTCCAATGATTATCTCATCCTCCTTCGGCACAGGGTTAATATCAAGAGGCAGGTGGGTCTCCATACATGGAATAAGATCGGTGGCCACGGCATATCCACCATCAGCGGCCTGCTCTTCATGAGTGGTCATTGACCTTCGACGAGCAACGTTCTCTTCTGTTCTCTCTTTCTCATTTCGCTGTAAGATTCGATCAATTGAAGCCTTATATGGCGGATGAGAGTAGTAGTCCCACATGATTCCCCCCTCCATTAATTCTGCAGGAGCCACTTGCCATGCCGGAACGCGCGGTATGTCTTCGCCCCCCTGATATAGGGTGCCATGGCTGGGCCGAATGCCATTGGAAACTACCTCTTTTGCGTCAGGGAGAGCCTTGCTTGCTGCATAAGCCTCCCATGCTGTTTCATCATCCTTTCCTTTGAGCAGTGGAGCGAACACTGTGGCACGAGACACGGAGACAGACAGCATGGCTGATCCTATCTCATCATAACCCGGCAAGGTGACGTTTGGCCAACTCGCTTTCCAATCCCTATCGTCTCCATCAGTTCCAGCACATGTTGCAGCTGACGGCGACAGCATAACTGATGGGGGGTGATTGGCTGTTCCCACCTCCATAACTCCTTGAGTCCCTAGAATGCCACTGAACGTCTTGCTCAATGCCCTCGCTGAGGATGCTTTCCTGTCAAGGGACCTTGCCGAGTCAGATGCAAGGTGAATTGCAGTTTCATAGAAGCTGTTTTGCAGCTCTACCTGCTCTTGCGACCGGAAGAAAGTGTAGGTAAGGACTGTAACGATGACAGAGACCACTACATAATCATAAAAAATGCAAAAGAAAAAGGTAAGAATTGAGTGTTCACGAAAATAAAAGAAGTTCCAAAAATAGATAAAGGATGAAAAAGAGGGGTGAAATCATTGCATGGCTGGAGTATTTTCTGATTTTGTGTCATATTGCGACAAAAGGCAAAAATCCCTTCAGACCCCCCTCCCCCAGTTGTGCGCGGATAACAAAGTCAATGACATGATGACATGCACACGTGGATGGAGGCAACATGGATGGAGTCATCCATGCAAAACAAAAATGTTTCTGGCCCTGGTGCAAAATTATCACCCTGACGATTCGGCTCAGAGCAGCTCCCAATTTGAGGAGGCCTGACAAACCCTCCCATATGCGCTCCAATTTCCTTCATGGGGAAATGATATTTCACAAATGTGTAGATGGGAGGCTTCAAAAGTTGTGTCCCCCTCCCTATTCAGGGGTGAGCAAGGCCCTCCCAAGCTCGGCCCCGCTTGCTCACAGACATCGACCAATGGGACCATTCAGGGGGTAATATGTGTTGATTCGGAATCTTCCATTCTCCCATGGAAATTTTTGTCCATGAACTCTGATCGCCTGGCAGGATTCCAACCCACTGGGCATCGGGAGTTTCACATGCGCCATGGAAATTCCACAAAATTCTCAGCTGGCTTGCACCTCCAAAATGGGCTGGAGATCATGCCCCCTCCTCATTTCTAAAGGAACCCAAATAATACCTCAACGAAGCATTCCGCAATCTCTGGAATGGTGGCACCCAGCCCCTCCAACCCTTCGAGGGATCGTCTCTTTTCCGTGCACCCATCTTGCCCAATGGGCTTTTGGTAAATCACCTCCTACCCAAGATACAAATAATTACCTCCCTCCCCATGGCAGTCCAGCCATCAAAAATCCCCAGAGTCGGGCCCTCCGTCCCAAGGCATGAACATTTACGACGATGTCATGCTCGGGGTGGAAAATTCCCAATCCGGCCCTCCAAAAAAAGTTCGGGGGGAGAAAAATGACCCTCCGCATTTTTAGGGGGGACACAATCCCACCTGCCATCGTTTGCCAGCATCCCCCTAGCCTTACAGAAGCCGGGACATCGCATACGACCAAAAGCCCGGCCTTCCGTACAAAAGGAGGGAATCAACTGCATCTGCCACCACCATCCATCCCTCCCTCCCCCAAAACCAATATACCCATACCCATCTATATATATATATATATATACTCACCCACGAACGTGATGACGACGATGATCCTCATGCTCCAAACCTTCCTGCTAGCCCTCAAATACGCCGTCCCCCCCACCTCCGCCACGACCTCGTCGTCCCCGCTCTCCGCTCCCGAGGCGTTCATCCCATTACCATTTTCGCCCGAGCGTCCCTCGCCGGTAGTCCCGGAATCGTCCACGGCGCTCCCCGCCATGGATTCTCGCATGCTCTCCCTCCGGAGCTCCTGTGCGTCCAGCGCGTGCGCCTGGGCGCGAGAATTCTGACGCGCGAACGAAACCAGGCTCTGGGAGCTGGTGTGATGGAGGGGAGCCGAGGGGGGTGCACGCTGCACGAGTAGAGCCCCCTCGTCGTCGTCGTTGCCTATATCCCCCCTTGAGGATCGGTGGGCGCGGGGCTGGGGGGGGATGATTTCGACGTCCTCCTGGAACTTGAATCCCTTCATGGAATCGACGGCCTCCAATGCCGTGGCGGAGGCACGGGAGGTGTCGCTGTTGGATCTTCTCGGTATGCTCCTCCCTCCTCCCTTGTTGGGTGAATTTGGCGAGTCAATTCTTGACGAGCTAGATATGTCGTGCGGACCCAGCCTCGACGAGCTGGAGACGTCGACCCTGCTGGAGTGGGAGAAGTCCGGGCCCTTACCCAGGCTGGAGGTGCCGGAGGTGTTGGAAACGTCGACGTGCACCTCCACCCCCGAGACTATGGAGGGGGGGATGCGATCATGATCTTCGTCATCCTCGCTGTGGTCGAGGTTGCTGTTTTTGTTGGCCTTGGACGACGATCTTATGCTCTGCTGGCGCGCGCTCTGGTAGCTCGCCTTGAGCACCTGGAATCCCGTCATCTGCTCGCTCATGACGCTCGAGGCGTTGCTGGCCCTCCTCCGGAGCGAAGAAGCGGAGCTGTTGGTCGAGGATTGGCTCTCCACGGACGACCTGCGCCTCCGCGGTCCCCTCAGTATTCCGCGCAATTTCCCCCCCTCGCCCCCCTTGTTGCCGAATCCCAGGTTGGCGGAAATGTCCGCGTCGTCATCCCCCCCTCCATCCACATGCACAACTTGTGCATTATTTTCGGGGACCTTGGAATCCCTCCTCATCGTCTTGAAGACGGGGGGGATCATGCTCCCATCATGCGGGTCGGCCGATTCCAGGGTCAGGCGTCTGATCATGACCGCCTCGTTCCCGTCCTTGGAGGCTCGACGCCTCCTGGGATTATTATTATTGTTGTTGTTGTTGTTGCTGTTCGCCTTCCCCTTGTCGCTGAAGCTGCTGGTGAGGTTGCTCCCCGCCTCCTCGCTGTCCGCGGCCACTTGGGTGGGCGGCGGCCTATTATTGCCCCCTCCCATCCTGCCCCCCCCTATGCGATGTCCGTCCTTGACCGCGAGCATGTCGTCGAAGGACGCCAATGCCAGCGATTTGTCGAAGTGCCCCGATCCCCAGCTCACGTCCATGAATATGGAGGAGTCGTCGGAGGCGTGGGAGGTGCTGTTGGAATTGTGATTCCGCACCCGGGCCGTGCTCTGGCTGCTGTTGTTGTGTCCGTGGCTGTTCTTTGTGCCGGAGGAGGAGCCTATCATGTCCATCATGGGCTCGGAGGATACGGCCATGACCTCATTATCACCATCATCATAGTCTGCGGATATTTTTTGCTCCCCCTCCTCCCACCGGGCGTCCTCCTCCGCCTCCTCCCGCGCCCTCACGGCGGAGGTCTCCTTGAAAACGTCCGACAGGCTCAGGGAGGAGTGCATGTTGTCCCTCCCCCTGGCCGCCCTTTTGGTGGACCCCCCGCTCCTGTCGCTGGCTTCGGTGGCGTTGGAGGGCTGCCGATTTAATTTTGCCGGCTTGAATTCCCCCCCGCCATCAACTGCGTCGCCGCTGCCGTTCGTCACTAGGTGGCCCAGCTGTATGCTCGGCTCCGCCTGCTCGGTCAGGCTGCGGCGCAGCAGGCCGGCGCGGTCGCTCCCGCTCTCGGCGGTCATCAGGCTCGTCGCGCTGGTGGCCATGTCGCACCCGTTCCCCCCGAGGCTCGAGCCGTAGCCCTCCTCCTCGCTGCGGTGGTGGTCCTTGGACCAGCTCGTCGGGGTCAGGTTGAACCCCTCGACGGAGGATCCTCCGACGGAGTACTCGTCGCTACCGTCGTTGGAATGGGGTGATCCCTCCCCTTTCATGGAGGAATGTTGGATCTTTTATCGGCACCCGAGTAAAAATTTTATATTGGTTGTTCGGCCGTCGCCGTCGGCGATCGATGCCGGCCTCGCAGCCACTCTCTTTGCGACGCCACCGCAGAGCTCTTCTCCGAAGGGCATCAACCTATTGAGCGAGGCGGGCCCCTTCTCCTTGCTTCAAGTGCAATAGCGGAGCGTCGGGCGTCGGCTTTCGGTGGAACTGAACCGACAATTCAAGCACATTCAAGCTTGTGGATTGAACTTTATTCGTCCCCTGCATGCTGCCAGGCTGGGTGTTCCTTGGTCGCTATGTACGATACTCCTACTTATCTTGCGTTTGGAATGCCGAACGCATTATTTTCGATTTTTGAGGAGTCATGTGTGCATTGTATGGCTATATAGGTATGGTATTATGTTAGATGTGTGTGAAGCACAATTTTCATTTATGGGAATTTTTTGAACCATTCAATTTATATTTCACGAAAGTCATGTATGAGAGTTCTTTGTTTTTCATCTCGAACCACACAGTTGCTCGGTTTCGAAAAGTCAATCTATGAAAAAGTAAATAGTTCCAAACACTCTTTACATGTGCTCGTGTTTTGGTGGGTGGTGCACTGTCGTTGGTGACGCGATCACTCGATGGGCACCGGGGAAGAGAACACGGTCTGCTCGATGCGGTAATTTTAGTTGTAATCATCCTCAGTATGTGTTGCTAAAATCTAGCATTTTGCGCATATATTTTATCGAATATTTCATTTTACTTTGGAGAGCTTGTTTAGAGTTAAGAAATAGGAAAGTCGTTCAAAATATTTGCAGTTGGAACTAAAAAGATATCGTAATGAGACAAGATGGGCGAGACGCGCGCGAGGCGGCGTGGAGACGGGCGGACGGACGAAAATGGACAAATGTCACGGGATATCGCCCCGCAAGAGGCAGCCTCCCCCCGGGAGATCGATTTCCTTCGCTCCCAGGGAAACGGTCGAGTAAAAGTATGTATGTAGTATGGGGATGGGCTTAGTGACATGTACGATGATGTGTACGACAGTCACATGGCTAGATGTCTCGACGTAGGAGTAAGTATCTCCGAAAAGGGGGCAGCAATGTTAAAAATCGGGTCAAAACCATCTCATCAAATACGTATTGGCTACCTGCGCCCTCGGGGTAATAGGCCCTCTTGCATATCGTCGATTTTCAGGACGTACATACTATTGCCCTTTTTGACCTCTTGGCGCAAGAACTTCGCGTGCATTCTGAGACTGCATCTTCGGAAAACTAGTACCTACCGTACCGTACCGTACCGTACCTAACAAATATCAAAATAAAAGTCTTCTTCGGCGCACGCAGTTAGTTGGCAGTATGTAGGTGTCGCAACTCAACTCGGCTTGCCCCAATCGAACCATGTGGCTATGTAGTAATGGTCACATCTATGTCAGGTACGACTGAAGGGTCATTAAAGTGGCATATATTTTGTCAACGAAGAGTCACATGACGTTTTCGATGCCGTTATGTAAAATGCGAAGTCCGACTTGATGACCAATGTCGCCGACTTATCGCCAAAAGTTGATGTTATCCCGGGGGACTCGATTTTGCCTGTCTCACTCTGCAATCTGCAACCTTTGGTCGACCGCAAAAAGGCATGCCAAAAAAATGTCTTCGATTCCGAGCGCCGGCGCCGCGGCCAAGTCACCTTCGGCCACCCCCTCCCTCAAGTGTATCTCCCTCGCCCCCGAGGAGTGCACCTTCCGTCACCGCCTGTTTGTGCAGGTCCCTCCCTTCGCCATCCGCGATGACTGCGTGCAGTTTATCACCCGCCACCTACCCAAGGCGACGGATGCCAACAGAGGATATGTGGCTATCTCTCGGGGCCGCTGGACAACTGACGATGAGGCCTTCCCCACGGGGATGATTGTTGCCACCCAGCTGATGGAAATCAGGGATCATCTGATTCTTGCCTTGGCGGATCAGTCCTTCTTCAAGACGGCTTGCGAGCCACGTTATTTGGACGACGATGAGATGGATTCATTCGAATTCATGGCAGAGAAGTCCACCCACTTCAAGCATCACCCCATCATCAAGTACATCAAGGACTCTGCGGAGTTCCACCACTACTTGGATGTTGCTACCATCTTGGCGACCTCTCCTACTCCCACCGAGGCGATGGACAAGTTCCGCGCCCTCACAGTTAATGGCCCGGCACACTTGCTGAGCGCCTAACTTACTGCCCCTTCGCTGGATGTTCCCAACATTCCCAGACGAAGGGTGCTCGGGGCGTTGACCCCCACGTCCTTGCCAACCATCTCCGAGATCAACACCGAGGGGACCTCCATCTTCTGACGGATGAGCAGTTACATGTGTCAAACCTATTTTTGTGTCGTGAATGTGATAAGTATGTCGGTAATTCAGAGAAAGCTCTAAAACAGCATTGTGCGTCTCACCTAGAGAAACGCAGCATCAGTAATGTCGAAATCCGTAATGAGACCCTTTTTCAACCTATCGAACAACTCTCTCAGAATAACTGGACGAGTGGCCTTGCTTTCCTTCGAAATTTACCAATCAATGAGCCTCCTTTCAGACAATCCCTTATTAATAAGCTCTCTTCGTCCACTGAGCAGTTGGTGGTTGAATTGGCGGTGGATGTTATCGATGTTGTGGTTCAAGCCCAACGTCCTGCCAAAACCAAGAAGTATCAAGACACAGCGGATTATGATTCTTATCCAATCTGGCTTTTGATCATCCTACTGGAACAACTCATTCTGTATCCCACACCCAATGATGCTGAACGATCAACTCCCTCTCTTCACACTGAAATATGTAGGCGCATCCACCAATTCAGATCAGGCAACATCAAGCAGCTTTATGACGCCAGTCGTACTGTCCGCAGCAAGAGTCGTGCTGATTACGCCTCCTCCCCTCCTTCCTTCCAAGCCTCTGCTCAGGATGCCGCTGATTGCGATAACTTCAAGACAGCAATTGCCCGCCTGGACAAACTTACTCCCATTGCTCCTATCACAGATGGCGAGAAAGGCAACCTCAATATCCTACGCAAGCTCCACCCAAAATCACTCAATGTTCCTATCACAAAAGCATCTGACACGATCCAGACGCGTAGCGCGTCAGAATCAGAACGTCGGAAAAAGATCAAGATATCACCTCGAATCATCCTCAAGGCCCTTCGAGGACTCAACCGAGGCAAGGCTGGAGACCTTCAAGTTGGGAGTTTAGACCTGTTTATCAAGATTGCACGATGGCAGAAGAAAGGCAAGAAGAAGAGGTATGCAAATCGCAATGCTCTCCTCGCAAATGTTTTTACATTAGTGGCGAATGCAGATGTTCCAGCACAGGTGGGAAAGATTCTACGTACCACTTACCTTGTCGCCTTGCAAAAAGACCCTGATATCCTTTCCAAGCTCAGACCTTTGGGTGTTCCATCAGCAATAAGACGAATCACAGCAGTGATTCTTCTCCTTCTATTTCGATCCAGTTTTGCACAACACCTCCTCCCTTACAATTATGCAGTGGGTATAAATGGGGGTCTTGACTTTGTCACCACTTCGATACGCTTGGGAGTCGAACGATACATTTCCAAACCTGAGTCCGAGGGCATGCTTCCCACACGAGCACTTATCTCCCTCGATATTCGAAATATGTTCAATGCCATTTCAAGGGAAAAGTTGAGAGAGATTGTTGATCATGACTTTCCACACTTACTCCCATTCACAAACCTTTTGTATGAAAATGAGGGTTCCACATCAGTTAAACTCCAAGATGGTACTTGGACACACATCCCTGTCAAAGAAGGCTTTGCACAAGGCTGCCCAATGTCACCAGTCTTCGCGGCCATTGTCCTGAACAACATTCTATCCAGAATCGATCATGAAATGCGAGAAATTGCAGATGCAAGGAAGCAGGAGGGTCACTTACTCGATGACGGACAAGGAGGCATTACCAACATACTGGCGTATGTGGACGACGTCACGTGCCTCGTACCTCTCGATGACGTCCCTACCATCATGAAGAAATTCAAAGAATATGGCTTGAAACTAGGGGCTGAACTCAACACTGAGAAAACCAGAATCATGACTTCGACCCATGGGATATCCACAGCAGAGAAATTGGAAAGCTCTCACCAACCTGGTAAAAAGCTTCTCGGCAAACACCTGCTAGCTGCAATTGCTGCTTTCTCCCAAGTCAAAGCGGCAGGCGCCACCTCCTACGAACCACTGGAAGTCACTGATGGATTGCGGATTCTAGGGGCCCCTATTGGATCAGACGAATTCTGCAAGTCCTTCATCCAAAAGCAAATGAAAAAAGCACAAACACAGGCACAATCCATCCTGAATGGGTTAGAGGATAAGCAAACACAAGTCCAACTATTCAGAACTTGCACCGCCAACAAACTTACCCACTTGTTTGCCTGCGACGTCTTGGCCTCCCCCACCGAAGAACTCCCCAACAATTACTTCCTGTGGGAGAGCACCATGGCCACAAGCTTCTCCCTCATGATGGATTCCTTTTTATGCAACATCACAGACCACACTATCCTCCCTTTTCACGCCCACCTCATTGCTTGCATGTCCACCTCCAAAGGTGGCTTGGGCTTCCAACACCCACGATGCACTGCCATTCCCACCATGATGATGACCACCAAGCGATGCATTGACTACGCCACGACAGGTGTTTGGACAGGCCGCACCACGAACAAAACGACACTCCCACCTTCCATCACTGATCTATATGCTGACTGGAAAACGTCTACATCCAGAACCTTCACCACCTTCAACAAATATCTTCCGTCAATTGCTCCCATCGCTGTGAGAGATATGAATGCTGACCCAATCCACCACTTCCTTTTCGATTCGTCTCCAAACACCTGCAAAGAAAGAATCAAGGACGAGTCATCCAATCAAATCAGATCCTTCTTGGAGAACAGCATGGGAGACAATACCACCAGGAAGAAACTCGGAGAAATCCTACAACCCTCCACCTCTGCCTCCCTATTGGACATGTCCCGCTCGGACCCAAAACACAGACAGAAGAATGAAAATTTCTCCATCAACATCAAACGAAAGCTGAGACTCAAGCTGTGGCCTGAGCGACTAGACCTCACATGCAAGTGCGGACAGGAGATGGACCCCTATGGGGATCACGCCTTCTGCTGCACATCGAACTCCAAAACCCCAGCGCATGACAACATCAAAAACGGCATCGGGGAGCTCCTTCAGAAATTACTTACTACAGTCAGAATGATCAACAGCGGGACAGCAGTGGAGAAAGAACTTGAGAACATCATTTCCATTGCCCCCCGCTTGCGTCCCTTCCACTTATCAATCTTGTTCGATCACCTCCTCATAGATTCCGCTTGGAGGACCCCCTTGCACAGACTTGGCTTTGACGTAACTATGATTTCATCAAATGCTTCAACTGCTTACCAATCACTGCTGGACATAAAAAAAGACACAGAACAGCGACTACGTGAGAAGGAGCAGAAGAAATATTTGAGGAACCCATACACGGATAAAGGCTCGGGCGTGACCTTGACAGGGGAAGAAATCATGGACGAAATCTACAAAACCAACAGCGCACTCGTTCCAATCACAGTCACCGAGTTCGGCCAATTTGGCAGCCTCTTTATGCGATTCCTTAACGGCGACGATGCACTCCCTCTCCCCCCCTTCGAAGACAAGCCACACGCGGAGCGCATGGCTCGCCTGGCACGAAGCAAAAAAGTACCGAAAGGGATCCTTCCCAAGGCCGACGCCATCTGGCGGAAAGAGCACCCCGACGAGTGCTACGGCTACTCCTACAAGGCGATGACCCCCTCGGTATACGCCACCCAATAACTTGGCCTCATCACGACAACGGCCATCTCTAACCATATCATTCGCGCATACAAGAAGGTCAAAGTGAGGACTACGGCAACGCCGGTAGACGACCCCGTCAAGTTGGGCTCCTTACTCTTCGATGATGCGATCTATCGTGAACCGAATCTTTTGCAAGCTGATGTCTCTTCCTCGCGTGTGCGTGAGGGCGGGGACAACACACGTGGCGTTGTACCTAGCAGAGCTG
>JALLBE010000381.1:0-17269 GCA_036939795.1 Thalassiosira mediterranea
GCACCGTCGGTCTCTTCTTCGTTCGACGACGACGACGAGCCGGGCGATGCGGGGGGATCACCCCCTTCATCGTTGGCGGCGGACTTGAACAAGGACGTCAGCTCCACCACGGGAGGATGATGATTGATCTGATGATCGCCCGGGTGGTGAGGATTCTTGACGTTGCTACGGGGCAGCGTGGCGGAATTTTCCTCGAAGGAGGAGGAGGCCGCGCGGGAGAGGTAGTCGGCGTAGTCCGCCCCCCCTTGGTCCGATGCGCTCCCCACGACGCCGCCGGGTAGGCCGTCGTGGTAGCTCCTCCCGTCCGCGCCGTTCGCGGGCGGGGGGTCGTCGTCGCCGCCGACGGCCCTCCCGGCCAGGTCTTCCGCGGAGCCGACGTCGGCGTAGCCCCTTCGATCCTTCTTATTCTCCGTCATCGCGCGCGCGGTGTCGTCGTCGTCGCTCGTAGCTCCATTCTCTCTCGGCGGTTTATGAGCCGACCACAGGGGCAGCATCGATGTGGACGACACCGCGCGGGCGGGCGGCGCGAGCACTGCGCGAGGAGCGAGGAGCTGCGAGGAGCCAGGAGGCAGGACGGAGTGGAAGATCCATCGAAGATCGATGCCAGCAAAAATGCCGCGGAAACTGTGAACCGCGCCCAAGATATCGGTGGGCAGAACCCAGTGATAAACAACCAAGGGGTTTAGTAATAATAGAAATTTTCTTATATTTATGCGCATTTTAAATAAACTTTTGATGAAACAAATGAAAGATAATTACGACCCTTTCATCTGATCCCTTTTATGTGATGATGACATCCACCGTCAAGAAGTTGCTATCACACGGCAAAGCAAGGCAGAACGACACCCGCGCCAGATTGAAGATCTCGGATTCTGGCACCAGTCAAGACTGTTAGCATAATCGCTAAAGCTGTATTTGAAGCGGGAATGATAATAAATTTTTGTATTTACTGATCGACATAATGATCGCTGAACAGACATAGATGGCGATAGGTTTATTTTTCCGTTCAAGACTGTGTAGGTATGTGTAGGTATTGTACTTACGTTATTACCTAATAACAACGTCAGCGCAAATGTGGAAAAATGAATCCGATGAATTTAGGATGAATCCATGGAATCAATTCAAACACATCCATACCGCCCCATCCATGCCTTCTCTGTTTTATGTAGTGGATGAAGAAGCCCCAAAGCAGAGTGGGGTTTAAAGAGAAGAAGCATGATATTGCACTGATACACCATGAGCATGAGCAGCGGGATGCGGGATGATAAATATGTGGCAAAGAGAGGACAAGATGATTTGGATTTAGGATGCGTGGCACGTGTGAAAATGAAAAGGAGGTTATAGACACATTGAAGGAGGGAGGGAGATGATGCGTGAGATGAATAAATAAATACTCAGGGATTAATACAATTTAGCGAACTAGTTTATTGACAGCTGTTTTACACCACACCCAGGCCGGCCCTGGGGAGGGCAACGAGCGAGTTAGAGTTAGCTCCGTCAGCTTGCCAAGCACAAAAGGTGCGCAATACGGCCATAAGTACACGTATTTGCAAAGTTCATTCAAGAGTTAATTCCAAGCACATGTGACCAAATCTTCGTGTGTTTGTCATTGCACATGGAAAATCAATCAAATAGGTGTCAGTGTCAAGAGAATGCAAGATCATTTTCACATACAATTTTCGCTATTGTTGGTATGTATTTCTCATTGTCATTGGCTTCTTAAATCAGATGTGACACTACGAAATCGAAACATCATCGGCATTTCACATAGACGCCTATAAGGATAATACGGAGAAATCTGCGTACAACCTGTTATAAAACTTATGGTCGTCTGAATGTTCTAGATTTGGAACTGCTAGGTACGCGGCTGGGAACTTTCTTTCGTGTGATCGAGTGTGGCACCGTGTAAGTGCAAAAACTGTGTGTCCATGGCTGGTATTACTGTTACTGGTATTAGTATTGTTATTGGTATCAATGGAGCATCATTAGAGCAATGAGTTAGGGATTATTTATTGTATGTGCCGTTCAAATTATACACCCCTGAATTTCTTTCTATTTCTACCAACATGTTGTTTTGATGTTCACAATGGTAGTAGAAGCAGTGGTAGTAGTGGTAGTAGTAGTAGACTTCTTATGACCAATTGGTTGGCACATGCCGCTTTGTGTCCGAGATTTTGGTCAAATTTTGGTGTTCAGTGAGGTTAGATGTGGGTCAGTTCTACAGTTGATCTCAAAGTCTAACTTAGGATTAGATTTAGATGCACTCATAGTTTTTATTAGAGTTATATTTTCTTCTGTGTTACATGCACAAGTTGAAAATGATAATCCTGGCATTTCACCACATATCATACCTCTACACATTTACCTTTTTACCTGTGCCTGTGTATATTAGTGGTGTGAGTGTGAGGTGTGAGTGCACACCACACCACTTTGGATGGCACACTACATCTGACTTAGTTGCCGTGGGTTTGATACGATGTATACTGGGGCCAAAGATATGTATTGGCGTTGCCAGGATACACTAACCATGTTTCAGTGCTACAAATTTGTACTTGAGACAAAGCTGACCATTTGGATTTTTTGCCTTGTTTGGGTTGCGAAAATCAATGGGCGCGCCATTTTGTGCATCAGCATATTAGGTTCCTATGTAGCCCATCAACGTGCCACCGCACAGCCATTCAGCCTTCAATCTATGCTTGACTCCATCAAAATGAACCTCTTGGTAACAACCATGATCACCATGACTCTCTAGAGAGACTAGCACAAATCTTCATTGACCGTAGCGCTGCCAGTAGCTCTTCAGCAACGAAATCAACAATGGAAGATGAAGCGGGTCCGTCGTCGATACGAAAGCCGTCCTCCGAGAAGAAAAAGACCAAGAAGGAAAAGAAGCGGAAGAGTGATGGCATAACGTCATCGCCCACGGCCAATGGTGTTCACAACGAAGGTGCTGGCGGTAGCACTGGCAAGAAAAAGAAGAAGAAAGACAAAAAGAGAGAGAAGACGAAGCAGGTCAATGATGGACCTAAAGACATGAATGGCGGGACGTCGTCGTCGGACCAGCATCAGGCAAAATCGTCCGTCACTGTAGCCCAGCAACCAGTATCGGGGCCGGGGTCGATCTTCTCACTGGCAGCAAAGCCTTCATCTTCTTCGTCCCATTCATCGACGCTGAGAAAGTCTCCCTATCAGACCAAGACAATATTGGGAACGGTTGCCCTCCTCCCATCATCACTTCCTGATGTTTCCAAACATATCCAATCTCTACTCCACTCCTTGCTGCTGATGTACGACGCAAACATGGGTGGAGTGTTGCTCAGCTTGGAGGAGGGGGTCCGATTACTCCCCATCGATAACCGCCCCGGTGGGGGATTAGTGGGTGGAAGGATTGTCGATGATCTGCCCTACGTCCACTACCGGTTCCAGTTCAAGGGTTTGCTCTTCTGTCCCATCGTGGGCATGAAGCTCAAGGGACAAGTAGTGGAGTGCACACCAACCTTCGTCACACTCACCACGCACCACATTCTTTCAACGAAGATTTCTACTGAAAAGTTGCACGAGCAGGGGTTCTTCTACAATTCCATGACAATGGAGTGGACGAGGGAGCGGGCCACAGATGGAGACGATGAGTTGGGGCCATCGACTTCTATTTATTTGGATGATGTAGTGGAGTTTGAGATTGAGAGAATTCATGAATGTGGGGGGTACATATCACTGGATGGGACACATCCTTCAGTTTCAACTCTGGGCTAAGGAACTCTGGGCTAAGGATATGGTGTTCAGCTGAGTCAGACAGAAGCAAGATTTGAGATAGGCATGCTTATGCGGGATTACCTCTGGGTCTTTTTTATGGACACATGCTTCAGCCAGATTTATGGGCCTTTTATGGACTATATAGGCCAAAGCATCATGCACTCATGCTAACGATAAAAGAGTGCACTAATTAAGTTGAATTAAGTGTGTCCCAAGCGAGAGCTTGTCATTACAACTCATCTCCTGCTTGATGTTCCGCACGCTCCTTTCTTTTTTTGTCTGCTACATCGAACTCGACGCCTGCCAATCGAAGCAGAGCTTGAACTTCTTTGTCTGAAAATGCAAACCCCAAACTGTACCGGTGGACCTCCTCAGATATGATGCAGTGCCATATCTCCGGTAAACGGAACAAAGTGACATAGCCATCTTGGTCGGGGACACGCCACACAACGTTCCGGTCGAGCTCTCCAACCGTAGGATCATCATCGCGCTTTGTGCTGTCATCAGAATTGGAATAAGCCTCAGCAAACTCGTCAGACCATTGTCGCATTTCCTCTTTCTTGGTTAGCGGCCTTGCCCCGGCTTTACGCAAGACATCTAGGGTAATCCCTGGATCATCATCAAACATGATATGCATACCGCTGTGGTCGTCACTGCTCTGGTCTACATCAGTGCCTTTCAGTTTGGCCAACTTTTCATCAAACTCTGGATCTCTCACTGTTCTGATGAAGTACATTCTCCAGACCTGACTGGCAAATATGTCCTCCAGACCTTTTGTATTCCCAACTAAATCCAAGTAGTTGCTGTGCCATTCCCTCACGCCGCCCGGAGGATACCAAAACAAACCTGATTGTCTACCGTGCTCAAATCCATCAAACTCTGGAATCAGTTGCCGCAATCGTTGCTGCAGCTGTTTCCGCATCATGCTGAAATTGTTTTTACGAAATGCCATGTCGTCCGGAGTGCCACGGGAGCTGAAGTGACCAGGAGGGTACCAAGTCCATTGCTGTGTTGTATCTTTGCCCTCTACATTCTTTTTCTTTTGAGGGATTGTCTGGAATGAAAGCTTTGAGGGTGCATCGAAGTCATGCGGAGGTGTAGATTGTGCATGAATAGTACCAATGGTGGATTTTGATTTCTTCTTGTGCATTTTCCTCGCACTTTGATCGCCACCTTGCCGGCCATTCTTTGGCTCCTCATCGGGAAGAAAGGCGGGGTAAAATTTCCTGGCCATGGTATGCAATGCCAGCATTTCTTCATTGGCAGCACCGCGTTTTCCATTGTATGCAAAAGATATGCTCTTTCGTCGCTGCTCGAAGTTCTTGTAAAGATTGCGCAACATCTCGGACTGAGGGGCGGGGGCATAACATTGACGACGGAAGAGCGTGGCGGCGGGAGAAGACACCGAGTGAAATGCATGAGACTTCCCAGATTCGTCCGGGATTATCGTTGGCAGACCATGGGCACTTCTCCCGTCTGATGTCGGAGAAGTTTCGTTCGCATGGAGCCAATCACTGTGCCAGTGCTTTATGATATCATCGAATTCAGGTCCGAATCGCGAAGCTGGAAATCGGAACAAGGACTGTACGATGTGGCCGCTTTTGAGGACAGCTTCATCTGGATCGCGGCCGCCTTCCTCAGCCAGCGATGACCCTCCTCCAATGGACACGCGTGGCGGGGCCACCAGCGAGGCTACCACAAGGACGGTTTTCCAGCAACAAATGTGGCGTCTCATATCAGTGGCAGTATGAATAAGACCATCAACCGAGATTGTCCGCCTCCGTTATGGCCTCCGCTCCGGTCGCGTTCGTCGTCGTCGTCGTTGGTCGTTTTAGCTGTCGTTGCGTTGATTGTGAACAACGGGCTTTTGATAATATTATTATTGAAACGTACATTACGCGATATGTCAGCGAAATAGTACGTACTATGGGTACTAAAGTTGCGATAAAATGATCGCTTAATACGCATTACAGACTTCGACGCCCACCGCCCACGCTCCAGTTGAGTTGCAAGAAAACATAAAACATTGCACAGTCGACAGTCGTCGACCGCTTCCCTCCTCCCTGCCTCGCTCCCGAACGAAGACGAGCTGGAGGGGACGCTTCGTTACAGCGGCAGGAGAGCACAATTACCCCGCCTATCGCGGGTCTCTGAAGATTAGCCCTGTAATAGCGGCGCGCAGCGGCGCGGTCATAGCTGGGCAGTCGCGCCGCCACTTGACGAGCCGCATCGTCGCCGACCGCAGACAGAGATAGGGATCGACGACCACCGCCGTCAGGCAGATTATCGATCCTATTCTTTGAGCTGTAACGACTGCGAGCATTGGCAGTCATCTCTCGCACTGTCACTCTTTTTCAATGTAAACACCGAAGCCCTCCAAATACACCAGAAGCGTCAATGATGATCGATGCGAACGGCCTCTACTACTTCCAACTATTCAAGGCGTTAAAGGGGGACGATGCGATTCCAAAGACCGATGATCCAATTGTTGAAGGGAGCCCGTTCACAGAGAAACTCCTTCGGACGTGGATCAGGAGGCAGAATGATCAGCGCAAGAAGTTCATCAACGGCGAGGAGTGTCAAATGACAGAACATGACATTACAGTGTTGGACTCTGTTGGCTTCCGCTGGACCGTGTACCGTGACGAACGCTGGGAGAAGAATTTTGTCAAGCTGGCCGAGCACTTCAAATCCAATGGAAACTCCAACGTGCGGAAGTCTGACAGCGAGCTAGGCAGATGGGTGCACAATCTCCGCGCCTCGTACAAGGCACTCCAGGCGGGAAAGAAGACGTCAGGTCTGACTCATGAGAGAGTTGAAAGGCTAGAGGCGATTGGATTTCAATGGCGTGTAAAGGAGGAACCCTGCAATGCGTGGGAACACAAATTTGAGTTGTTGCAAGCGTACCGCAATGAGAATGGCAACGTCAATGTCTCGCGCAAGCACGAGATCCTTGGGCGTTGGGTTGCAACTCAGCGCGATCGGTACAAAAAGAGGGTTCAAGGGGAGAAGGGGGCGATCAGTGATGATCAAGTTCTCAAATTGGAAAACATTGGCTTCGTGTGGGTGATGGAGAAGGGGGGTGAGAGGAAGAAGTCCCCAAAGAAGTTGTCAGCAAAGACAGAATCTGTTTCAAAGGAATCCGTCTGGGAGAAGAATTTTGTCAAGCTGGCCGAGCACTTCAAATCCAATGGAAACTCCAACGTGCGGAAGTCTGACAGCGAGCTAGGCAGATGGGTGCACAATCTCCGCGCCTCGTACAAGGCACTCCAGGCGGGAAAGAAGACGTCAGGTCTGACTCATGAGAGAGTTGAAAGGCTAGAGGCGATTGGATTTCAATGGCGTGTAAAGGAGGAACCCTGCAATGCGTGGGAACACAAATTTGAGTTGTTGCAAGCGTACCGCAATGAGAATGGCAACGTCAATGTCTCGCGCAAGCACGAGATCCTTGGGCGTTGGGTTGCCACTCAGCGCGATCGGTACAAAAAGAGGGTTCAAGGGGGGAAGGGAGCGATCAGCGATGATCAAGTTCTCAAATTGGAAAGCATTGGCTTCGTGTGGGAGATGAGGACGGGGGGTGAGAGGAAGAAGTCCCCAAAGAAGTCAAAACCAAAACCAAATATGTCAGCAAAGACAGAATCTGTTTCAAAGGAATCCGTATCTGAAGAGCCTGTTCTGTTGAAATCTATATTGGAGGCTGAATCGAGGGATGTCGATGTTGTGATCCAAGCAGATGAGGTTGCCAGCGAAGTGTCCAACAAGCCAGATGTTTCTAATGTGGCCGGTGTATAGGTAGCTCTTGTTGTGTTGTGGATCAGCAGATGGTGAGATGCATACGTGCAAAATAATATTGTCCGGAGATTTGTCGAAGGATCTTGGGTAACCAAGGTCATATCTATCACCAAGGTGTTGTTGAGTTTCTCATGTTGAAGGCGATTGAGTCAAACACCCGATGCTCCATAACGTGCCGGTTTTGTGCCCACCCCACTGAGGGGCGCGCCTGCACGGCCGCCTGGAAACAATAAACCGAGCAACGCGCTCTCTGATGAAAACTGGCCAATTAATGCCGTCAGAGCGCCTACACCAGGTAAGCAGCATCGGAGAGTGATTGATAAATTATGATGCATTTATGGTGTATGTTAGTACATACAATGGAAAATATATAAGTTGAACTGCCTAAGATTAAACAGCATATCATATGATGTGTGAGATGGCTGCAGCAGTGTCATCCATGGCATCAGACAGATTATCCGATTGAAAAAAATGGGCCATGACCAACCATCATGGCTCAATATTGTACCCATGTTCCGCAATCCCAAATATTCCAACTTGTGACGATGTGGCATCCTCCTCTTAACCGATCGCCGAGCAGCCTCCGTCGCAAGCGACGCGGCGCATGGTGCATCGTGCGCAGAGCCCGGCAGATGGGAATTCATCGAAAGTCATGAATGTATCGGCATCATGCGGTGGCCAGCTCGATGATGAGCTCCATCGCCGACGAGGCATCGTCGCCCAGCGGCACGCCCGCAGCGGCATCGGTCTTCCCACCATCCTCGGCTCCGTCTTTCTCCGCACCATCGCCGCCCTTCTCATTTTGCGCTTCCGTGGTCGAGGCCGTCCCCCCCGATCCGTCCTTCCCCTCGCCATCGCCGCGCGCATCATCATCGAGTCGCGAGCACCTACGGAGGAGGAAGTGCGCGTTTTGCACCCACATCGACGCATCCTCGAGGGCGGCGCTCCCCTCCTCCATGGACTCGAGCGTTTCCGGAGAGACCTTCAGCGAGTACAGCACGACGTCTTCCGCATCTGTCGGTCGTGCAGAGGGAGCGGCGTCGCCGTCGCCATTACTGCTACCATCCCGTTCGTTTCCCGCATCTTGTCCCTTGCCGCTGCTACTTCCTTCGCCAACATCGGCATCAGAGGGCTTGTGCACCCAGCCGCACGCGATGCCCTTCGCGCACGGAAGGTAGTACGCCGATCCCTCCTTCCACTCCGCGCGCTCTCGACCATTTTCTTCCGCGGCCGAGCCGATGATGCCCCGCCCTATCGAAAGCACGTTCGAACCCTTTTATCGATGCGATAGGCGCAGACGTTCATTTTGTTCCGCGGAGATGAGTGGGTACGAATTCAAATAGTCGTGTGCAGTATAGGTTAATGGACCCATCGATCGTTACTGCGCAACCGCTCACCTTCGGAAGCCGCTTCACGAGGAGCACCCTGTGGCTATTCCGAAACTCCACCATCGGATCCCCCCCATCCGGAGGCAGATCCAGCCTCCACAGGCTGAAACCCCCCTCCCTCTTGACCAACTCTCTATTTTGTCCCACGCGCAGCCTCTTGCTCCCGTCGAACACCGTCGGCTGTTCCTTGCGCTTCTTCGCCCGATGTTCGTCGAGGGCCTTCTGTATGTCCGCCGGGATGGCCCCGGCGCCTGCTGGGCCGCAGTCGCATTCGTCGCACTCGCAGGCGAAGTCGCCGGAGGCGAAGGTCATGGAGGAGAGGAAGGCGTCGAAGTCCGTCATGGTCGTCGTTGGTCGCTGCAAAGCGGAAGAAATGAGACCAGTGCGTGGGAAGTGCCGATGACGTGACCTTGACGTGACGGATGACGGCCGCGCGGCCGGCCAACGGCCAACGTTGCGCAACGCGCAACGGCCAACAAACGACGACTGCAGAAAGGGGGGCTATGGCGCGCTAGCCCGCTCAATTGGACACGGATCTGCCGGATCAACAATTGAAATCGCGCCGTTGATGATACAAAGTCCTACGTTGACACACGTATACATTGGAGTTCGGTTCCATCAATCATGGGCCACTCGTCCTCTATCTACCTATGGTCCTACCATACCTATCGGCGTGCACATCACAAAAAACCATGGCATCCCACGACGACGGAGGCTCCGACGATCCCCAGGCGGCCATCGCCGCCGCCATCCAGTCGGCGCGGTACAACGAGGCGGTGGTGGTGACGGTGGGCGGAGGAGATGGCGGCGACGGCGGCGATCTCGCGAGGGAAATCGTCCTGGTCGCATGCCTCGACTCGGAGAACGGGGGCGTCGTCTGGAGGGACGCCGCTGCCTCCTCCTCCGCCGACGCTCCCGACGACGGCGGCGGCGACGGTGGAGCGAATGGCGGTTCGAACGGTAGTTGCACCAAGAATGGCGCCGGCGAGGCCAAGGGGGCAAATAATGCTCGCCGGGAAGACCCCGGGATAGTGCGGCACCTACGCACCAAGGCATGGGCGCTCCCCATGCTCAACGACCACAGGCGGAATGCTCTCTACGATCGCGCCGTGAAGGAGGCGTGTCGTCGGGCCGTCAGGGACAAAATCGATCGCGAAAAGGACCACGATGGAGGAAGCGACGACGATGGGGTGCTCCGCGTACTGGACATCGGGTCCGGAGCGGGACTGCTGGCCATGATGTCCGCACGTCACGCGCGAAGAGCCTTCGAGGAGGAGAGCGGGTCATCATCGGCGGATGGAAGGGTGCGCGTGACGTCGGTGGAAATGGCCTCGGCCATGGCGCGCCTCGCCCGTAAGACCGTGCAGGAGAATGGTCTCTCTGAGGATATAGTCGTTGTGGAGGGGCACTCGGGAGATCCCGGCTTTCGATTGGACGACGGCCGCTTCGTTACTAATGGCACGAACGCTGACAACAGTGGGGCAGGGGCTCCGAGGAAGGCGGACGTGTGCACGTCCGAGCTGCTAGAGTCCGGCCTGCTCGGCGAGGGGGTCCTGCCGGCCATGAGGGATGCCTGGAGCAGACACTTGAAGCCGGACGCGATCGTCGTGCCGAGGAGAGCACGAGTCTACGCGGTGCCGATCGAGGGACTTCCATTCAGGGGATGCAAGAAGAATGGCAGAGGGCACGTGAACGCCGCCACGGCATTTTGCGGGCCGAGGCTGGATGCCTTCCGCGAGGCTTCCGGCGGGGTCTGGCTTTCGACCTCGGCCCCCGTCATACGATCCAGCGAGGACGGGGATTCTCCCGACTTCGAACACGGAGAAGTTTTGCTTGGGGCCGGCCACTGCGAGGACGGGGAGGGATCGAGTGCGAGGGGAGGGGTCCTGGTTCCCCTCCACGCCGACGCCATGCTGGACGAGGGATACCGCGACCCCATGGCGAATCTGGTCCCCGAGGGCGGGTCGAGCGAATACGGGGGCATCCGACCCCTCGCGGATCCCGCCATGGTGTTGGACTTCGACTTCGCCTCCGGGCCCGACGCTCTGCCGCCGCCAACTGGCAGTTCAGTCACGACAGCTATCGTCCCCACCGCCGACGGGGAGTGCCACGGGGTGCTCTTCTGGTGGGAGCTGGATCTGTGGGATGGAGATCGCGACGATTGCACCTACTCCACCGCGCCCAGATGGTTCACAATGAAATCTAACAGTGCTGATGGGGACGACGGATTCCAATGGCAGGATCATTGGAATCAGTGCCTGTTCCTGTTCGGGGACGACGGCCGCGCTCGGACGTCGCGGAGGCTGACCAAGGGCGTCGCGATCGAAGTCGTCGCATCCCACGACGATGGCTCGATGTGGTTCTCCATGTGTCCAGTTGAAAGGGAAGAAACGAGGCCATCCCGGCGACGCAGGCTGAACGAGAGTCAGGACGCAGTAGCCGTCGCGGCGTCGTTCAATCGTCGAATCTCCAGCGCTCGCGCCCTCCAGCTCAACGACTCTTCCAGGACAAAGACCCTGAGGGACTCGATCCGCCACTGCCTGGACGTGAAAGGACGGGATGCACCCGTCCTGGACCTCTCGGACATGGGCCTGTGCGCCGCGATGGCGTCGCTCTCCGGCGCCACGAGGGTGACGTCCCTGGAGAGCAGCTCGGGAAGTCTGCCCAACCTCGCGGCGCAGATCGCGCAGATCGGCAACGGACGGGATGCGGACGAGTTCCAGATCCTGCAAGCCCGGGCGGAGCACCTGACGACGGACCACGTCCTCGGCGGCGCCGCCGAGATAGTGGCGGCCGAACCCTACTACGAGATCCTCGAGGGGTGGCACCTGCAGGAGGCCCTGAACTACTTCCACCTCGTACGATCTCTGAGGGCTCGCGGCGTCGTCTCGCCATCGGCGATGTCGGTGCCGTCACACGCGAGGCTGATGGCGTGCGTCGCCGAATTTCCCGACTTCGATTCCGCGTACGGGCGCGTGGGGGATGTCGCCGGCTTCCGCCACGGATCCGTCGACCTCAACGGCGATCGATATCACACCTATGATATTTCACTGCCTCTATGGCAGCATCGATACCGGCGATTGTCGGAGGTGGCCTGCGTTGCAAAGATATGCTACGATGGCGTCTCGGACCCGGCGATTGAGTCCGTGGAGGAAATCGCCAAATTCGAATCCCCCGGCATTGCGCACGCCGTCGTCCTCTGGGTCGACTATGCCTGCCACAGTGGTGGGGAAGGCGACACTTGTTTCGATATCATCTCCACTTCTTCCTCGTCTCATCAGCAGATAGTCCGGAAGCTGCCAAATCCCGTAGACATTACGGAAGCCGAAGTAAATGCCAAGGCCGAATTTCGCTGCAGAGCTACCTTCGGAGAGGATCCCAATGGAATCGAGGACCACTCTTTTACATTCGAGTTCACTACGGAGACTGCCCGTGCTGTCACCAATGTTTGTGTAGGCCCCTGGTAGGCTGGGAAGCCCCCGGACAGCATTTTTTAATTTTTGGGAGCAGTCCAATCTTGACTCTTCGTCTTGGTTGCCTCTTCGGCTCTTTTTGAGCCTTGGATCCAGCGATTGATGATGGATGGAAATGGAGCAAGCGGCATGTGCTTGCCAACATCCTCAGCGTATGCAAAGCAGCAGCCGAAGGCTGGGTCGAATGCTCCGTTAGGCCAGTTCATTGAAGATGGGGGTCAAACATCCAGTCACAGCGCAGAAGTAGAAATCAACGAGCTCCGTGGTAGACTCGATCGCAGAAATTTGTTGCTCGATGTCATCCGCAAGGCCTATCACCGCGACATACTCGTCGTCAAAGAATGTCTCATAGACGCGCAACGGCAAGGTCTCATAGAAGATGCAGATAACCCCAATGCGCTGAGAGATTCTGCACTACAATCCATTCCCTCCATCGACCTACGAGAGACATTCCGTCTCTTTGCACCACAGGAATGTGAGTTGCGAGTTCATCCATGCTGGACATGTGGCGGGAACCTCGAAGTGATCCATCGAGAGAGTGCACGCATTGTCAATTTCAAGCATGCAATTCAATTGCTTGAGGAGAAAGAAAAAGATTTACGCATGGAAGTGGTAGATGCCCAAGTGAAAGCCCAATGTGATCGAAACGAACTAGTAGAAGGGACCAGGAGGTGTGCAGCTGAACGTGAACTGCTGCTAGATCAAATATTATCATTGAAATACCAAGTTGCTGACCGAAATGCATTGGATGCAAAGGTTAGAGAGCTGGAAGACCATAAAGCAAATCTTGAGTCTACGCTGGAGCAACATAAGCCAACATTAGCTCAACACGCACAGCTTGTAGTTGAAATCGAAGAGGTCAAAGAGGATGCAACGCAATGGAAGACTAGGTTTCAAGGACAGGTTGAGTCCAATAGACAACTGCAACATGAAAAGAATTTGCTCGAGGAGCAGCTGGAACATCAGAAACAAATAAACGAGCAGTTACGATGTGACCTTGCAGATTCTAGGGAACAATGTCAGCAACAGGCCGATCAAGGTTCTACTCTGGCTGAGGATCTTGCCAAGAGCAAAGCGGCGACGAAAGAGATAGAGGCATGCTTGGAGAAAGCAGAGCATGCAATAGAGGAGCTTGAGACAAACTTTCAGCAAGAAAAGGAGCGCAGGGAGACACAGATGGAGAACATTCAATCAAAATACTCTGACGCTCAGGCAACGATAGCAAATCTCAAAGATGAATCGCGCAAGCATGCTGAGCAAGCTGAGTACTATCGCAAGAGCATTGAGAAAACGCTTGAAGGTGCTAGAAGACGAGGCTCCATCGCATTCGTCCCCGGAAATAGTGATGCAGCTTTTGCAAAGACGGACGAGCTCTTTCGGGAGCTCGACAGCTTGCGTCATAAAACAGCCATACTTTCAAACCTGTTGCTCAGCTGCATTCGCTCAAACTATGAAAATTGTCTCGCACAGGAAAGACTGTTGGCTCACAATGGAGGCGAGCTGCATAGAAACAACCAAAGATTGATGACGTCCCTTGAGTCGACAAACGATGGGGCACAATTAGTCCTCCAGCACTTGGGCCAGGCAGACGAATCGGATGTCATCGCTTGGCCATCAATCCTGGCAAACGAGACGGACCAACGCCACATCATGGGCAATTTGCAGAACCGTCTGCAAATGGGGCAGTTTAGCCTCGATAAAGCTTTTCAGAAAATATACAGGAAGCATGCCAGTGAAATGGAAAAATGTAGAGACGACCACCAAAAGCAAATAGAGGAGCGAAGGATGAGAATATGGGAGCTAGAGAAGATGCTGGCCGAGGCTATTAGCGTGAATCGTAGGTACGAGGACAAGCTGGCGATGATGCGAGAGAAGTATGATTCAATAGATCCCAAAATCGAGTCCATTCGACGTGCCCTGCGGAAAACACGCAAAGATTCCCTCAATAACAATGATGTCATGTCAGAGTTGAAGAACGATCACAAAAAGATGGGTGCGCTTGCTGAAAGGCTCTTGAACAAAATCAGGGTAGCAAGTGAAATCATCCAGGAACAGAAGCTGGACATAGCCCAGAAGAAATGTGACATTTCCAATAGAGATGTCGCGATCGAGCAACTGGAAAAGCTGCTCGAAGGCATTACTCATAGATACGCAGAGAACGAACGCCGTCGGATCAAAGTTACCCACGAGGCTGCCGTCCAAGCAGTCGCTACAGTGGCGGATGCTGCATCCCATGCCGATTTTGTGCCCACCCCACTGAGGGTCGCGCCTGCACAGCCGCTGGAAAACAATAAACCAGGTAACGCGCTCTTGCCCGGACGAATATTCAACATTTCTGATGAGAACTGGCCAATCAATACCGTTAGAGCGCCTACCCCCGGTCTTCAATATAGAAGAGCGGTTGATAAATTATGATGCATTCATATAGGTCGTAATAGTTGAACCACTGCAGAGCATCGTGTGGGTTAAACTAGTTGAACCACCATAGATATGGTAATGTGGAATATTTAGACAATTATTGTTTTCCTGACCTCACGGCGGGGAACATTCCATTCAAGGAACATTTTGTTTGGCTCACATGAAGGTGTACATGCTCCACTTATATCATGGGAGTTCTCCAAGCCAGTCTTCAATGACTTGGTATATCCAGGTTCCACTCAAAGCCAAGCTCATCCAAAGCAACTTCTACTAGATCTGCTGATGTTTTGCCGGCCTCGCCACACTGTCCCATACAGCAACAGAAGTCATACAGCTTCTGGTCTACTGTACAGCTTGCACGAAGGTGTCCAAATTTTGCCTTGTAAATACTCTTTGAATTCTATGAACCAGTCTTCAAACAACTTGGGTTTGACACTATCGGAACCCAGTCAAAGCAAAGTGCATCCAAAGCGACCACTTGATCTGCTGATATTTTGCCAGCCTCACGCAGCTGTCTCATGCGGCGGCAGAAGTCATAAAGCTTTTGATCTGATGTCGAGTTCAAACAGAGGTGTCCATGTTTTGATTTGTGTTGCTGAAGTTCTCCAATCCAATCCTTGAATGACTTCGGTTTGACACTTTTGGTCTCCCAATCAAAGCCAAGCTCATCCAAAGCGGCTATTTCCCCCTTTGAGAGCTTGCCTAGGCGCCGACGCTTCCTCTTGTGTTTGCAAAACTGATATAGCTTCGGGTCTACCATCTTGCTCACACAAATGTGTCCATGTTTCCCTTTGAACCTCTTAAGTTCTCCAATCGATTCTTCAAACATATCAGCGACGGTTCGTAGCTTCCACTCAAAGCCAATCACATCCAAAGCGGCTATTTGCTCCTTTGACAGCTTGCCAGCACGCCGGGCATTCCTCATGCGGCGACAACATCCATAGAGCTTGCCGTCTACTGCCTGGCTCAGACGGAGGTGCCCATGTTTCGCCTTGTACTCTTGGAGTTCTTCGAGCCAAGATTCGAACGACCTGTGTTTACCACTATCTGTCGTAAGCGTGACATCCACGTTGAGGTTGCGCTCCTTGTTGGACCTCAACGAGCCTAATAAAGCTCCTCGTGCATCGATCACGGCAGTCTCACTTGGGGGAACCCAGTCAAAGCCAAGTGCATCCAAAGTAACCACTTGATCTGCTGATATTTTGCCGTCCTCACGCAGCTGTCTCATGCGGCGGCAGAAGTCATAAAGCTTTTGATCTGATGTCGAGTTCAAACAGAGGTGTCCATGTTTTGATTTGTGTTGCTGAAGTTCTCCAATCCAATCCTTGAATGACTTCGGTTTGACACTTTTGGTCTCCCAATCAAAGCCAAGCTCATCCAAAGCGGCTATTTCCCCCTTTGAGAGCTTGCCTAGGCGCCGACGCTTCCTCTTGTGTTTGCAAAACTGATATAGCTTCGGGTCTACCATCTTGCTCACACAAATGTGTCCATGTTTCCCTTTGAACCTCTTAAGTTCTCCAATCGATTCTTCAAACATATCAGCGACGGTTCGTAGCTTCCACTCAAAGCCAATCACATCCAAAGCGGCTATTTGCTCCTTTGACAGCTTGCCAGCACGCCGGGCATTCCTCATGCGGCGACAACATCCATAGAGCTTGCCGTCTACTGCCTGGCTCAGACGGAGGTGCCCATGTTTCGCCTTGTACTCTTGGAGTTCTTCGAGCCAAGATTCGAACGACCTGTGTTTACCACTATCTGTCGTAAGCGTGACATCCACGTTGAGGTTGCGCTCCTTGTTGGACCTCAACGAGCCTAATAAAGCTCCTCGTGCATCGATCACGGCAGTCTCACTTCGGTGAGGCTCGTGCGTCCCCCACACATTGCCTCTTGCAGCATCCCTTCTGCATTGATAGATCAGTTCGCCTATCTCAGAAGCCCATTGCCCCACCTCGTCGTCGTTGTCACTCATTTTTTATGGTATTGTGCGTTGATTGTTCGATCTCAGCGAGCCTATTGAAGCTCCTCGTGCATCAATTACGGCAGTATCACCTCGCTATCTAGCGAATCAGGCACAGGGGGTCATACCCATCCTTGGTCTCGCAGATCTTGGGCTCATGAATGACGCTCATGAATTTGCATGAATGGAGATGGCTCCCTCACTTGCTCAATAGAGGGAGAGGCCGCGGGCTGATGGTTGCAGCGCCATGCGATGGAGAGTGGAGATCAGTGATGAAATAGAGAGTTCTCGCCTGCCGGCCTGCCTGTACTGTGAGAGTGTTCTGACAACGTGGGTATTGTAACGCACGTGCATACCTCTAGCTCTGTACGTATGTAGCTGGCTGTATGTATGTATCGCCACGGTTTCGGTACAAAAAGGTTTTTTAGATACAGCGCAAGATATTTCGCTCGAGATACAAACGAACTGCACGCCGGTTCAGATACAAA